>JABSTQ010000672.1:0-19940 GCA_013358835.2 Ixodes persulcatus
GCAAACCGGGAAACTTTAGAGAATGCAGACTTGAGTATCAAGAGATAACAAATAGAAGAAAATGAGAAGTGGACACACACAAAAAAGTAGACATTTTTTGTTTCGCTTTTGGCAAAAACGTCAAGGTTTTTTTTGGTTTTTTTTCGTTTCTTTGTGTGTCAGTCCGGCACCTATTGCTCGCGCGAACATTGATAAGGCAGAGAACAGTACAGGAAACGAACTAGGAGGGGGATGGCCTCTCAAATGATAACACAAGTGTCCCCCGACGTTGAGTGTTTTTCTGAACGCAACCTACTTGAAGAAGTGCGACCCTGCCGTGGCTATTATGTGGGTTCTCTTTGTTATCCATTCACTCATATCCGTCCCAGTCGTCTTATAGTGAATCCCATATAGGGAATATGAATTGTAGTTAAACGATGCGTCTAAGGGCGCCCGCAGGATGTGATATTCAGCGATGTCACTATTGGCGAAGCGCTCTGACCCGTTTCTCACCCCCACACCTCGGTTGTTAACGAACACAAGGCCTGTGCACATTCCCACGGCCTTGTGGGCATGTTCGTGTCATTGTAATGAAAAAAATACCAACAATTAGTGAAGAGTGACGTTAAGTGCCGGATCTCCCCCGAAGCAGTCGTCAGAGGATGCGAACTTGACCCACTTGGGCTTTTGTGCTGAGCTGGGCACAGTGCATGCTGCATTTCAAGCAGCCGGAGTGGTAACAAAAGAGCCCCCCCCCCCTCCCCCTCACCGGAGAACATGAACTCCAGCCGAACACTGACGCCGCGTTCGGTTAAGTCAGCGAGCGCTGAGCCATTATAATTGTTGGTCCCCATCTATCTAGTTTAAAGTTAACCGCTGGGGCGCCACGGTCTGATCTCCTCCCCCAATAGCAAAGCGACCTCTTGTTGTCCCAGAAATGTTTTGAACATCTATCAGTGAATTGCCACGCTCGCTGAACAGCGAGCGGGGCCGACTGGTTACCGCGCTTGGCCTTTCGCTTGGAGGAGGCACTCGCGCGGAGGCTCCGGGTTCGATACCAGAGAGCGGAATTCTCTTTTATTTATTCTTCAACTTGACATTCTGGTAAGCTCCGAGAATTTTAACGACCTGATCGAGTTACGAATGTTCTACGCGCCGAACTTTCTACACCGAATGTTCCAGAAACCACGCGGGTACAAAAAGGTGCTCCGAGTGGTGGTCCGGAGTCAGTCTCGCCCAGCGGTCGATCCTGCTGTTTCGCGACATCGACGCCTGCAACGCTAGCCTTCTCTATTTTGTTTTGGGAACAAGCTCGCCCCATTAAACGTTTAGTTTCTTCAGTTATTCGCTGCCTCATCTTTTATCATTCGTGACAAATTTTTGCTCTTTATAGCGGACTGCATATAAAAATCCCTACGATACTTTTTTTTCCCCATTTTGTGTTGTTGCGGGCTAACAAACCATCTGGTAACCAGATTTGCGGAGCTGCAAATTGTCGTTGTCAATGACGTCGATACAAATTAAGCAATGCGGAAGATCTTCAAAGTATTCTGAAAGCATTTCTAAGTATTTGTACTCTAATCAGATACTTTACAGTGAAAGTAACTTGAGTAGTATTTTAAATACTTTATGAACGGCAAATATTTAGTAACTTAATTAAATACTTTTATCCGCTCTGAGGAACCTAGATGTTCAAACACTGAGCGTACTCTAAACCCGCCACATGATAGCAGGCTTGGTCTATTCTTAGAATCCCGGAGAGCATTTCGGGAACCGGATTATTTCGCGAGTTATTTTAATCGGAACAGGGTCTCTTCCATCTCAAAACGGCCAAAAAAGGGGCCGTGGTTCGAAAATATTAAGGCAAAGGCGCCGCTCTGAGGAACCTAGAGTTCAATCCTGAGCGTACTCTATCCCGCCACATGTGATAGCAGGCTTGGTCTATTTTTAGAATCCCGGAGAGCATTTCGGGAATCGGATTATTTCGCGAGTTATTTTAATCGGAACAGGGTCTCTCCCATCAAAAACGGCGAAAAAGGGGGCGTGTTCGAAAATATGGGCAAAGGCTTCGCTCTGAGGAACCTAGAGTTCAACCCTGAGCGTACTCTATCCCGCCACATGGGATTGCAGGCTTGGTCTATTCTTAGAATCCCAGAGAGCATTTCGGGAATCGGATTATTTCGCAAGTTATTTTAATCGAAGAGGGTCTCTCCCATCAAAAACGGCGAAAAAGGCGGCGTGTTCGAAAATATGGGCAAAGGCTTCGCTCTGAGGAACCTAGAGTTCAACACTGAGCGTACTCTATCCCGGCACATGTGATAGCAGGCTTGGTCTATTTTTTGAATCCCGGAGAGCATTTCGGGAACCGGATTATTTCGCAAGTTATTTTAATCGGAACAGGGTCTCTCCATCAAGAACGGCGAAAAAGGGGGCGTGTTCGAAAATATGGGCAAAGGCTTCGCTCTGAGGAACCTAGAGTTCAACCCTGAGCGTACTCTATCCCGCCACATGGGATAGCAGGCTTGGTCTATTCTTAGAATCCCGGAGAGCATTTCGGGAATCGGATTATTTCGCGAGTTATTTTAATCGAAAGAGGGTATCTCCCATCAAAAACGGCCAAAAAGGGGGCGTGGTTCGAAAATATTGGCAAAGGCTCCGCTCTGAGGAACCTAGAGTTTAATCCTGAGCGTACTCTATCCCGCACATGTGATAGCAGGCTTGGTCTATTTTTGAATCCCGGAGAGCATTTCGGGAACCGGATTATTTCGCAAGTTATTTTAATCGGAACAGGGTCTCTCCCATCAAGAACGGCGAAAAAGGGGGCGTGTTCGAAAATATGGGCAAAGGCTTCGCTCTGAGGAACCTAGAGTTCAACCCTGAGCGTACTCTATCCCGCCACATGGATAGCAGGCTTGGTCTATTCTTAGAATCCCGGAGAGCATTTCGGGAACCGGATTATTTCGCAAGTTATTTTAATCGGAACAGGGTATCTCCCATCAAAAACGGCCAAAAAGGGGCCGTGGTTCGAAAATATTAAGGCAAAGGCGCCGCTCTGAGGAACCTAGAGTTCAACCTGAGCGTACTCTATCCCGGCACATGTGATAGCAGGCTTGGTCTATTCTTAGAATCCCGGAGAGCATTTCGGGAACCGGATTATTTCGCAAGTTATTTAATCGGAACAGGGTCTCTCCCATCAAGAACGGCGAAAAAGGGGGCGTGTTCGAAAATATGGGCAAAGGCTTCGCTCTGAGGAACCTAGAGTTCAACCCTGAGCGTACTCTATCCCGCCACATGGGATTGCAGGCTTGGTCTATTCTTAGAATCCCGGAGAGCATTTCGGGAATCGGATTATTTCGCGAGTTATTTTAATCGAACAGGGTCTCTCCCATCAAAAACGGCCAAAAAGGGGGCGTGGTTCGAAAATATGGGCAAAGGCTTCGCTCTGAGGAACCTAGAGTTCAACCCTGAGCGTACTCTATCCCGCCACATGTGATAGCAGGCTTGGTCTATTCTTTAGAATCCCGGAGAGCATTTCGGGAATCGGATTATTTCGCGAGTTATTTTAATCGGAACAGGGTCTCTCCCATCAAAAACGGCAAAAAGGGGGCGTGGTTCGAAAATATGGGCAAAGGCTTCGCTCTGAGGAACCTAGAGTTCAACCCTGAGCGTACTCTATCCCGCCACATGGGATAGCAGGCTTGGTCTATTCTTAGAATCCCGGAGAGCATTTCGGGAATCGGATTATTTCGCGAGTTATTTTAATCGGAACAGGGTCTCTTCCATCAAAAACGGCCAAAAAGGGGGCGTGGTTCGGAAATATGGGCAAAGGCTTCGCTCTGAGGAACCTAGAGTTCAACCCTGAGCGTACTCTATCCCGCCACATGGATTGCTAGGCTTGGTCTATTCTTAGAATCCCGGAGAGCATTTCGGGAATCGGATTATTTCGCGAGTTATTTTAATCGGAACAGGGTCTCTCTCATCAAAAACGGCCAAAAGGGGGCGTGTTCGAAAATTATGGGCAAAGGCTTCGCTCTGAGGAACCTAGAGTTCAACCCTGAGCGTACTCTATCCCGCCACATGGGATTGCTGGCTTGGTCTATTCTTAGAATCCCGGAGAGCATTTCGGGAATCGGATTATTTCGCGAGATATTTTAATCGGAACAGGGTCTCTCTCATCAAAAACGGCCAAAAAGGGGGCGTGTTCGAAATTATGGGCAAAGGCTTCGCTCTGAGGAACCTAGAGTTCAACCCTGAGCGTACTCTATCCCGCCACATGAGATTGCAGGCTTGGTCTATTCTTAGAATCCCGGAGAGCATTTCGGGAATCGGATTATTTCGCGAGTTATTTTAATCGGAAGAGGGTCTCTCCCATAAACAACGGCCAAAAAGGGAGCGTGGCTCGAAAATATGGGCAAAGGCGCCGCTCTGAGGAACCTAGAGTTCAACACTGAGCGTACTCTATCCCGGCAGATGTGATAGCAGGCTTGGTCTATTCTTTGAATCCCGGAGAGCATTTCGGGAACCGGATTATTTCGCTAGTTATTTTAATCGGAACAGGGTCTCTCCCATCAAAAACGGCCAAAAAGGGGGCGTGGTTCGAAAATATGGGCAAAGGCTCCGCTCTGAGGAACCTAGAGTTCAACCCTGAGCGTACTCTATCCCGCCACAAATGGTAGCAGGCTTGGTCTATTCTTAGAATCCCGGAGAGCATTTCGGGAATCGGATTATTTCGCTAGTTATTTTAATCGGAACAGGGTCTCTCCCATCAAAAACGGCCAAAAAGGGGCCGTGGTTCAAAAATATTAAGAAAGGCGCCGCTCTGAGGAACCTAGAGTTTAATCCTGAGCGTACTCTATCCCGCACAATGGATAGCAGGCTTGGTCTATTTTTAGAATCCCGGAGAGCAATTTCGGGAATCGGATTATTTCGCGAGTTATTTTAATCGGAACAGGGTCTCTCCCATCAAAAACCGGCCAAAAAGGGGCGGTGGTTTAAAAAATTTGGAAAAGGCGCGCTCTGAGGAACCTAGAGTTCAACCCTGAGTGTACTCTATCCCGCCACATGTGATAGCAGGCTTGGTCTATTCTTAGAATCCCGGAGAGCATTTCGGGAATCGGATTATTTCGCGAGTTATTTTAATCGAAAGAGGGTATCTCCCATCAAAAACGGCAAAAAAGGCGGCGTGCTCGAAAATATGGGCAAAGGCTTCGCTCTGAGGAACCTAGAGTTCAACACTGAGCGTACTCTATCCCGGCACATGTGATAGCAGGCTTGGTCTATTTTTTGAATCCCGGAGAGCATTTCGGGAACCGGATTATTTCGGGGCAAAGGCTGCGCTCTAAGGAACCTAGAGTTCAATCCTGAGTGTACTCTAACCCGCCACATGTGAGAGCAGTCTTGGTTCATTCTTAGAATCCCGGAGAGCATTTCGGGAATCGGATTACTTCGCGAGTTATTTTCATCGAAAGAGGGTATCTCCCATCAAAAACGGCCAAAAAGGGGGCGTGGTTTGAAAATATTGGCAAAGGCTTTGCTCTGAGGAACCTAGAGTTTAATCCTGTGCGTACTCTAACCCGCCGCATTTGATAGCAGCTGGGAGACAAGTTGCCCGTTGAGGCAGATTAAGTTCTAGGCTGTATAAGCATACACACAACCCAATTTTTCTGCCCTTGAGCCTGTATCTACAGTAGCGGATTAATTAACGCCAACAAAAAGGAGTCTCGCGCCGTAAATAAAGCTCTACAATTTTTTTTTTCGCTCATAATTCATTTTATGGCATCCGGAATTCATTCAGTTTGCTTGACATTGTTTTTTTTCCGTTGCGCTGTTTTTTTTAAGGCAAAGACTACTGGCGCAGAAGCCTAGGGTTCAACCCTAAAAGAACTCTGAACCTTTTCATTTGATAATCGAGGAGGTTATCTAGTACTATTCATGAGAGCAAATGAATTATCGGGGTATTTCTTTAGCTATTTCTATTCAAACGTGGTCATTCACATGAAACTCCAGCAAAACGTGGGTGGCATTCAAAAGTGGCACAAGGGCGCCGCTTTCAGGGAATTGTAGAGGATGTTTTATATTATAATTCGGGAGACGGAATTGAGTTATTGGAATATTTCTCCACTTATGTTGTGTCTCTCGTGTTGGGGAAACAGGCATGTTCTGTTGATGGCAGAGTCGCGCAAGGGGTCCGCCTATTCTTTTCACACACAATTCTGTGGAGTTTAAATTTCTGGTACTTCCACGTCGTTTAACTTATATAAGAGGAGATATTTGTCCATTCCATCCCTAGGGTGTTTCGGCAGTTCCCTTCCTTTGATTCTGTCATATGATGTATTGTTCTAATCAATTGCATTTAAAATCGGACCTAAGAAAGCAAGTGTCTGTTTTAAACAACCTCGAAAATAAGCTGAACAAGTTAAAGTTTAACAACCAGAAATTTTCTTTCGGGAAAAGGTGGGGCTCTGCGTACTGCTCTCATGCCCCGATCGTGTGCACTAATACCCGGAATCTCACATGCAGTAGCCACAGACAGGTCATTATGTGTGAGTTAGTGCAAGGCTATTGAATTCTTCAGCCTGCACCCAAATCTCCAATTCGCTACAGGAAAATTTCTACAATCCGTATGAGGAATCCGAGCGTGTTTTAAAACCAAAAACAAAACAAGTCCCAAAAAAAACGACCCAGTTTGTTGGCCACTCCCAAATAATCCCAGTCATTCGGTATTGAGGTGGATAACTTAGAAGAGTTTCGAAGGATTTGTCCGGAGAGAAGGCCAAGGTTTCGGTGCACGCTGACGCATCCTTAAGGGTCCCAACTCTTCTCGCTCACTAAGGTCACAGTGGACGCAAAGTCGAAGTGTCTCATTGTCCAGTGTGGCCGACAACCGACGACACCTGTTTTAACGCCAGCCTGGGTTTGGAAGGCACCTTAGGCGATCTCAGAAACCTCCTCAAAGCCCCCGACCTACAAAAAGATTTTCCTAGAAAAAGGAAAGTCCTCCTCGCCAAACTTCCCATTTCCCTCTCTCCCACAGCCATCCCGACTATCTCGACGGCGGAGGACTCCTTTTGTTGCTGCATCTTAGGGTGAGGTTGGCGGGGTAAGCCCAATTTTGTTTTTGGTTAGAGTCCCTATTTTTCGCTTCATGTCTATTCCTAACCAGGAAGGGGGCTGCTGAACGTTTGCTTTCAAGCTCATATCCGGGGATCACGGGGGGGGGGGGAGAGAGAGAGATTTGTTTATTTGTATTTTCGAGGTTCCTCCCGTCAGCAGCCGAACTTTTTCCTCCATAGCGTCCCGCTTGTTTGTTTCCAACTGAAGTGAAAGTCATTCTACTGGGCTTTTTGGCTTTCTCAACACATTCGAACGTCGAAGTAAACGGATCGCAAGAACGTCGCACTGTTTATTTGCAACCTATATAATGTGGCTCTGCTGTTGCGATCCAATCAATTTTATTATCAACCATTATATGTTCTAATTCTATGGTAAAAGTATGTTCGTCGCGATGCCATATAAGCGCGTCGATTCAAAGGAAGGAATAGATCATCGTATTGATTTTCCAGAAATACTCGCTCCTGTGACGCTCGAGTGCCTAAGGGCTAAGCACCCGAGGGAGCGCATAATACTTTATAACTGTCGTTGGCGATCAAATATTTGAGGGAAGTGCGTAACTAATTTATACCATATTGTTGCGCCTCCGAGCAGCTTTTGGCGGCTTTTGGATATCATGGATATTGCTCATCGTGAGCCTTGAATGGCTCATCTTTTTTTTTCGTACAACATAATGATGTGTGTCACTAGCACAAAAATAAAGAATAAATCAAAGCGCTGGACTATCACTCAGCTGAATCAAGCGCTAATATAAACGGCCTCATTTTCGCTAATTCCGAGATTTGAAAGAAAATTTGGAAAGATTGATCACGAGAACGAATCAACCCGCGTCAGGGCTGCTTCGCATACCACTCATCACAAAATTATTTTTCTCCAAAATACGTCTTGCTAAAAACGGCTTTTTAGAAAGTTATCAAAATATCAAGCACCCCGAGACAACGTTGGTTATAGTCAATTCTGGCATGTCCTCAGGAAAAACCTATAACGTGTTAATTTTCGTATTCCTCAAGATTTTTATTTAAGCGTCGTCATAATGGAATGGCATTGAATGCTCATATACTAGGGTGTTGTAGTGAATCGTTTTTCTCCTTCGCTACGGTATTCGTAAAGAAAACGCAGCGGCTGCGCATGCGAGTGGCCAGCTTTGTCTGCATAGTTCAAGATCTTGTGGTGGATTACGGAGTGCTATGCGGCTGCTTAGCGGGCTGAGGAAACGGTCTACTAAAACTCCCTACTGACCTCTCCCTACGGGTAAAGGGGTGGTTGGAGAATGTGGGGGGGCGAGGAGAAGAGGGTGGTAGTTTTGGGAAGGTGATAATATTTATTCACACTCAGGAAAGCTGCGGTTCATAAAAAAAGTCGACTCGCTCCTACCGGGAAAACCTGCGCGGCCGCATCTAAAGTACCAATGACTAAAATGCGGTATACAGGTTGGTGAGATGTGGCGATAGTGCAATCGATGTTGTGAATGCGGGTGCAGCCAATATACATCTTACGACCGCGCCGTTTTCATTAGAAGCTAGAAATTCGGCTTGCTTGTGCCACCCTCCTGACACCTGACTCGTCCCATATTGGCTAAATCCGTTACAGCGGTGAACGCGGAAGCCTGTGCCAATATTTAAAGGCCCTAATTAGATTATAAAACAGTAAACAAATCGGAGGTAAGGATGGATAGGTGAGATGTGGCGATAGTGCAATCGATGGGGCGTTGTGAATGCGGGTGAAGCCAATATATATCTTACGACTGCGACGTTTTCATTAGAAGCTAGAAATTGGGCTTGCTTGTTCCACCCTCCTGACACCTGACTCGTCCAATATTGGCTAAATCCGGTACAGCGGTGAACGCGGAAGCCTGTGCCAATATTTAAAGGCCCTAATTAGATTATAAAACAGTAAACAAATCGGAGGTAAGAATGGATAGGTGAGATGTGGCGATAGTGCAATCGATGGGGCGTTGTGAATGCGGGTGAAGCCAATATACATCTTACGACTGCGCCGTTTTCATTAGAAGCTAGAAATTCGGCTTGCTTGTTCCACCCTCCTGACACCTGACTCGTCCAATATTGGCTAAATCCGGTACAGCGGTGAACGCGGAAGCCTGTGCCAATATTTAAAGGCCCTAATTAGATTATAAAACAGTAAACAAATCGGATGTAAGAATGGATAGGTGAGATGTGGCGATAGTGCAATCGATGGGGCGTTGTGAATGCGGGTGAAGCCAATATACATCTTACGACTGCGCCGTTTTCATTAGAAGCTAGAAATTCGGCTTGCTTGTTCCACCCTCCTGACACCTGACTCGTCCAATATTGGCTAAATCTGGTACAGCGGTGAACGCGGAAGCCTGTGCCATTATTTAAAGGCCCTAATTAGATTATAAAACAGTAAACAAATCGCAGGTAAGAATGGATAGGTGAGATGTGGCGATAGTGCAATCGATGGGGCGTTGTGAATGCGGGTGAAGCCAATATACATCTTACGACTGCGCCGTTTTCATTAGAAGCTAGAAATTCGGCTTGCTTGTTCCACCCTCCTGACATCTGACTCGTCCAATATTGGCTAAATCCGGTACAGCGGTGAACGCGGAAGCCTGTGCCAATATTTAAAGGCCCTAATTAGATTATAAAAC
Source organism: Ixodes persulcatus (assembly GCA_013358835.2). Taxonomy (NCBI): domain Eukaryota; kingdom Metazoa; phylum Arthropoda; class Arachnida; order Ixodida; family Ixodidae; genus Ixodes; species Ixodes persulcatus. The sequence goes on from JABSTQ010000672.1 coordinate 9,719, forward strand.
AGTAAACAAATCGGAGGTAAGAATGGATAAATACGCGCAATAGTGCAAAATAGGATGAACAACTTATGAGTGGAGATATATGTTTGGAACAGTAATAAAGAGATTAGGGACAGCCACTTCATTTCTATGTTTCGGAAAGAAATGAGCGAATGACGACCTAAAAGCTTCATTGCGCAAGCCAATCCTACAGGATTGTCTTGCGCAATATAGCGTTCGCACAGCTCGTGCAGACATGATAACGGGTCCTGCTGCCGCGCGATGCCAGAGGGCGGCTGCTGGAACGACTTCAACTACCACGGCCCCTTGATCTCCGTGCCGACCTTGCGGGTGTATCTCAAAACGACCAATTCGCATTTCGGTTTTTTCGCGATTAAAAATTAAAACAGCGCAAGGACACGGACAACAACAAGAATGTAGACGAACAAGGCGCTGGCTTACAGCTGAAGTTTATTCGTGCTATTATCAAGTATAAATACTGTAACGTCATAACAAACAAACAAAGACAAAATACATGTCATGGACGCCACGTGCTCCTTAGCCACCGTTATCCGCTGTCACATGTGTGTCCAAAAAGCAACATTCCTTTTCGGATGAACATATTGAAGGAGTGCTGACACAGTTTTCCCCCATTTTTTCAATTTCCCGCGTCTCAATGATATCTCGAGTGAGTTTGTCTTTATTATTCTTAATCACTTCACACTTGCCGAAGACGGGAGTGCAGCAGCAGTCACGGCAATGCAGGCCAAGGTGACCTGACACAACTCTAAAAACGTTATACCTATGTTCTCGCAAGCGATCATTAAAGCAGACCCCCGTTTGCCCGACGTATCTCCTGCCACGCGAGAGGGGAATAGAGTACACTACTCCCTCCACACAGTTCAAGAATAGGTCGTGGTGTTTTTTGGTGCAACCCTGCATTTCTTTAGAACAGGAATTCACTTTTCTGCACAGCCCAGACAGCTTTTCCGGAGCCGTAAAAACCACATCACACCAACCCTTCGGCCAACTTTCTTTAGGTTGTCAGAAATCTTGTGCAGGTGTGGTAAAACGGTTACTTTTTTTTTTAACCCTATGAGCCTGCTGGGTCGTTTCCTCACGTGCTTTCTTAAGTAGGCTCTCGGAAACTGTCGTCAACAGGTAAGACAGATATCCCCTCCCCTCTCGTGCGGTAGGAGATACGTCCGGCAAACGGGAAGCTGCCTCAATGATCGTTTGCGAGAACATAAGTATAACGTTTTAGAGTTATGTCCGGTCACTTTGGCCTGCATTTCTGTGACTGATGCTGCACTTCCGTCTTCGACAAACTCACTTGAGAAATCATTGAGGTGCGGGAAATTGGAAAATTGGGGGGAAAAAGGTGTCAGCACTCCTTCAATATGTTTATCCGATAAGGAATGATGCTTTTAGGGCACACAGGAACAGCGCATAACGGTGGCTAAGGAGCACGTGGCGTCCATGACATGTATTTTATCTTCGTTTGTTTGTTATGACGTTACAATATTTATACTTGATGTTAGCACGAATAAACTTTAGTTGCAAGTCAGCGCCTCGTTCGTCTACCTCCTTGTTCTTGTCCGTGTCCTTGAGCTGTTTTCATTGATAATCATGAAATACCAACTAGCCCATACTTCTACGTTAGTCGGCTTCTCGCATTTGGTCTCATTCTCATTTGGAATTTGAATCTCCTCGTTTGAGCCTTCTCATAAGGTCCCATCGGATTTTTTTTCTCTATTGGGCTCGGATTGGATAATGATGGCTAAAGGATGAATTAAGGGCAGCGCTGATTGGTTATTTCAGTTAATACAGTACAAAAAATTAAGTTATTAACTTCTTCAGTGATTAGAATTAGTTTCTTTTAATTGCAACTGTTTATAAAATAAAATAACCCTTTTCATAAAAAAAAATTTCGACAAACCTAGACATGCTTGTATTAAGGTCTGGCCACACTGTCCACAAAGTCGAACCGGTCGAATCTGATCAAAAGTTCGAAGGTTCCTCGAACCGGTTCGACACAGTCGAACCCCGAAAGTTCGACCTAAAAATCTGGTTCGACAAAAGTTCGCGACACTCCTAATTGACCGTACTGTGCCCTAACGACGAAGCCAACAAAGCTCTTTTCGGGAAGGAGGGAGGCCAGCGAGGCGACTGGCGCATTGTGTGATGTTTACGGCTCTTGAGAGAGAGAGAGAGAGAGCAACTTTAATGGGTCTCCTGCAGTAACCCCTATCATCCCACCTTCTCAGGTGGGTTCTTGGGGCGACGTGGCCAGACGTCTTCTTAGCGGGGAGAGCCGCTCGCGGCGGGCTTCAGCGTACTCGGATTAACCCTTTCTGCTTCCATCCCGTCCGGTCGCTGCTTCTCGAGTGCCGCTAGGATCTGCTGGATGGCCGTGTGTTGGACGTCGTAGTCTTCGGATCTCTTCGCCTCCTCCATGGGGGGCGGGAGAACGTCTGCACTGTTGTCCGCGTTCGCGCACTCGCAGTCTTCCAGGATGTGGGCCAACGTGGCCCTTTCCTTCCCGCACAGTCTGCACAAGTCTGTTACGTATACCTCCGGCCACAGGTGCTTTGCTAACACTGGGGTTATCACGGCTCTTGAACAACGGGCGTACAGAGATTTGGATTTACCGCTGAGCTACTGCTCGAAATGGTGAGACCACATCGGTTCCTTTGCGATAAACGTAAATGCGATTTTAAGGAAGAACAGCCGAAGAAACAAAATGCGGTCGTCGATCATCGGTGAGGAAATGCGGCGTAAGGAGTGATTGATGTGAAACGTGCTCGCGGTGGGTCTTGTCGTTTTTGTTTCGAAACCCGGAGACAAATAAAGTGTTTTGAAACATGCAAGATCGTTATCGGCGACCCAAACGCAAGCTCCAAGGAACAAAACAGTTCTAGCTGCGCCCATCGACGCCGATAGTCCGCTACATTTGGGGATCGACGGCGCCTGAAATCCGCCACAATTACGGGATTACAAGATTGGTAGTAGAGATCGAGGGAAGTGTGAAATTGCGCACAAAATAATAGGTTATACCAGTTATACAGTTTTACGGGATACAAACGTTCGACGCGGAATTAGAAAGGTTCAGAAAGATGTTTAGGCTAGGTGGCGCAAGCTCCGCCGAATATAAGCGGACACAGCCGCCAGCATCCATCTATTCCTATAGCCACCGCCGGCAGCTCCGCCGCCGCTGGTTCGAACACTCCTCCGTCCCCGCACCGTCCCGTTTTCGGCACGGCGCCCACGGCGCTTTCGCCGGGACGGGGCGAGACGCCGGCTGTGTGAATGAGGCCTAACTCGACACGGGTCACGTGGCCTACGAAGTCACGCCGGACTCCGACTACTACTACGCCTTCTTTTCCGCTGAACGGGAGCCTTACGCTATCGCGTGATGCGTCCGTCTCTCTGATTAGACACGAGACGCTGACGCAGCCCTCGCGTCCAATCACGGCCCGCGATCGGCCTTATTCTGTAGCAAAAAATTATCAGCACTACGGCCTTGTTATCTAGGTGGTGGTGCTGTTACCCATCGCGCACACAGCTTTTTGTAGAGGGTTTTGCGCACACGTTATTTTTAGATGCCTATGGTCTCAGCAGTCTTGTGCACATTCACTCGACTGTCCTCCAATTAATATATTATGAATTTATTCAACAATATCCGTCGTGGTGACCTCAACTCGGCGTCCGGAGCGCGCTTCATCTTCAGGGAACGTTCTGCCACGTTTAATCCAATGAACCCAGAACTAAACAGCCTTCAACGTTGAATAAGGGTCCCCATGAACTTCATGCAACTCGGTTTTTATGCGTGGACGTTAACATTTTTAAAACAAACGTGCTTGATCATTGCACAGGGCTGGGTTTTTTTTTTTCCATTGTTGTGGCAAGCGCTAGAGTGTACGCTTCAACCGTCTGTCAAACATGAACTGCGCTCCGCTCCCGTCTCAAAGCTAGCCTGGGTTAGTTTGAAGGATGACACTTGCCAGCCATGGCGTCATCCATTGAATTGTTCATCGTATAAATTTACCAAACTTATCAAACGACCCTTGTACTTGCGAGCTGTACAGGAAGCAAAATGACGTGGAACAAAACGGAAAGAAGTTCGAATCCGGAAGCGCGCAGGGGTTCGCCAATAGTGGACTCTATAATCTGTGACAGCTCAAGAGTGCAGTGGAAGCTCCGCTTCCAGCACGAGCTTTGTGGCCTTGATAGCACAAGTGTGCACGCGCAGCCAAAGCGCGGCGGAAGGCAAGGAGCGCGCGCTGAAGGCGGAGCTTCCACTGCACTCTTGAGCTGTCACCCACCATAGTGAGCTTGTTTACAAACAGACAAATAAATAGCTGACGTGCATATTCCACCGTATCAGGGCCAAAGCTATAATTGTATCTTTTTATCAACCACGCGCAATAAAAGCCCAGGGTAATCGCTTTGGATGACGCCTCGGCAGCTGCGCGAGCACTCGTGCTGCGAGGATGCCAATCTACGCAGTCAGGGCAGCCGTCTCACGCTAGCGCAGCCTCCGTGGTTAGTCTAGGGTGCCTGGATGTCCTTCTGTTTAGGGTGATGCCATCGTTTGTAGTACCCGATGCCGACAGCACGCGCTCACAGGGAAAATACAAAGAAATCGCTGGAAACAAAATATCGCTGTAGCGCAGTCAGCGCTACGAGCGCGTGCAGGGACACGCGCTTCAGAACAAAAAATAAAAATAAACGTTCAAAACAAAATGGCGAGATGTCATCACCCCAAGCAAAGCGCACATGAAGGCACCCTAGGTTAGTCCATGTTAGCGTGAGACTGCGAAGTATTACTGAAAAGTTTGTGCAAGCGCGAGCGTCTACATTTGACGAACTCGACTGAAGTACTCTCTGCCCGAGCGCTCGCGCAGCCACTGAGGAGTGATTCAAAGGAAACGGCTCGCGCCTTTAGCATGCATGGCTAACAATAGTCCATGCTGAGGTGAGACAAAGTTTAGCCTGAGCCAAGGCGCCCTAAGCCAGAAGACCCTCTCTAACAGGCTCCAGTGATAAGAGAAAGCCGAGCCTGAAATAGAGCACTTTCAGCATCGTTTTACCTTATGTCCGATGCACTACCACCGGTGCGAGGCATACATGGGTAAATTACTTTCAAAATGTAATTTAATTACAATTACAATTACTTTGCTTCAAAAGTAGTTTAACTACAATTACAATTACTACTATGTGAAAAGTAATTATTACAATTACAAATTACTTTTAAAAAGTAATGCAATTACTTATTTGTGAGAGCGACCTAACTTGGGCCATATAACTAGGGTGTGTATTTTCCGGTTTTAACCGAAAAACACCGATAAACATCCGTCGGTGTCGAAAATACAAAATCGGTTAAAACCGAAAAACACCGGTGGTTGGATATTTTCGCCCTGGTTAAAACCGAAAAACACCGGTCGAAAAAACCGACCTAGCGAAACCCTTTCCCCATAGAGGTTCGTCAAACGTGTTATCTCGTGGATCCTGCATTCTTCCAGTGTCTATACATGACTTGCACGTGGCGTCAGTCCGCCCTCCTTTCTGGGGGTCAAAAGCGTCTAGTTAACGCAGTGGAAGCTAAGCTCTCACACGCCTTTCCCCCATTGTGTCTCACATGGCCCCCTTTTGTGGAAAAATTAACGCAGTGGAGGGTACGCTCTCACGTGCCCTTTCCCCATTGTGTCTGGCCAAGTGATGTCGGTGCAAGCCATGTATTCAGAGGATGCTCTGGTTCCTGGAAGGCACTGCCTGCGAGGTAGGAAAACGCAGCGGATTCGGCTCGCGCTTCAATACCTCGTCTAACCTTAGCATGGGCTATTGTTGGTCGCGTGCTAAAAGCGCGAGCTATTTGCTTTCGAGGACACCTCGGCGGCTGCACGAGGGCTCGTGTGGCGCGAACGCCAATCAAGGCTACCGTCTCGCGCTAGAGCAGCCTCTGGGGCCAGTCCATGCTACACTCTTAAAAAAAAGGAGTCTGCACGACTCCCTCTGGGGGGTATTTGCGCGCCGCAGATTCGACACCTTTTTGACTCCAGTTTGTAGAGTCCCTCGACTCTTTTTTTTAAAGAGAGTCTCCACGACTCCATGTGGGGGGTCTTTGCGCACCACACATCTGACTCTTTCTCGACTCTTGTTAGTAGAGTCACTTGACTCTTATTTAAAAAGAGTCCTGTGACTCTCATTACACTGGAGTCATGGTAGTGTATGGAAGACTCCAGGAGACGTAGTCAACTGTGACTCTTTAACGACTCTTATCTAACGGAGAAAGAGAGTTACTGGACTCCTTCCTGGTAATCCCAGTGACACTGTAAGAAGAGTTGTGAGGACCCTCCTTTTATGAAGAGTCCCGTGACTCCTATGGCAAAAGAGTCATGGGAGTGTATGAGCGACTCTCCGAAAGATAGTCAGTGCTGACTCTCACTTTGTCTGGAGTATAGCAGCCCTAGTCAAGTGTCCGTTTGTTGAACAAAGGGAGGCATTGTGATCGTTAGGAGACTTCTTGCCGCCTGCGAGGTTCACCTTGAATTTCCCTAAAAAAAGAGTAGTAACATCAACTGTGTGAAAGTATAAAAGTTGAAATGGAAACTTCGATTCCACCTAAAAGAAGCGGTAACATCAATTGTCTGCAAGTGTAAACGTTGAAATGCAGAACTAATATCTTACAATTTCCTTTAATGAAACATGGAAAATGAATGCTGATGGTACTAACGATGCTGAACTGAATGCTGCTCTAAAATTTATCATGAAACACAACAGAAGCTTTTGGAATTTGCACACTTCAAAAAAAAGTAAAAGTTTCTTTTTAATCGGCAGCTTAACTTTCTATTAGTTTGATTACACTTTTACAATAGGTTGTATATCTTTTTTATGACACATCTGGACTATTGGCAAGAGCTGGTGCGAACCAGCATGTTTTATTGCTTCATGACTGCTTCGCATGGACAGGTGGGGGGCCATAAATTGCAGGAATCTCCAAATTTAACAATAAAGATAGCTGTTTTGTCTCAGCTCATATCACTGCCATTTGTGCACATGCAACTTCATGAGTCCTACCATGCAGGGACTGCAAAACAAACCAGAAGTATTTAAAACAATTACTTTATTAGAAACTTGTGTGATACATAGTGGCTCAAAAGCCTGCTTCGGCTTATCACAGGTGTTTTATCACAATAACTAAACAAATAACATCATAAGAAATAAGACTAATACACAAAACTGGTTTAATTATTAGACAAGAATGAAAATAACTTACAATGACAAGTTTTGTGAAGGCTTGCTTTGCCTGCTTGGTGTTGCAGGATTATATTAGAATAAAAATAAATTACAATAAGTTTCCTAAAGGCTTGGTTTGCCTACTTGCTGTTTTTTCAAAGCTTTGTTTTTCTTTCTGCAGTTTCTTCTTTTATGGTTTCGATCCTCAGATCAACAGATGCACAAAAAAAAAAAAAAATCTAACAGAAGTTTGGATACACAATGGAACACATAAACCTTTGTATTATAGCTGGAATATTCACCAAATACAATAAAACCTCGTTAATTCAACCCCCGCTAATTCGAAAATTCGGATAATTTGAACTGCCGATCCGGTCCCGTCATACGTATGTATTAGTCAATGGCAGCAAACGCTCATTAATTCGGAGGGAACGCGACGCACTATGGTTAATTCGGACGAATTCGGCAGGTGGCGCTAGCTACCAACCATTTCAAACAATATGACCGCTATCCATCCGAGGTGCACCTGTGGTTTTTGTGGTTTTTCCGGTTTTCCCGTGGTTCTCCGCTCTTCCAGTTCTCCGTGTTTCGCACCAGTTTTGCTCTGGGTTGCCGTGCTTCAGCGCGCTACCCGCTACTCTTGGCATGGAAGCGGCAGAACCATAGCTGCAACGGAAAAAGGGTAGCACAAGCGACCGACGACCGGAATGGCAAAATCGCGACAAGCGGGGCTATTGTTCCCGAGCCCGCCGATAGCGAGAGTGACAGTCACGTTTCATGCCTCAACGCGGGGATCCTAAAGCCCGTCATTTTAACCGGCCACCCCCGCGTTGTAAAATGCAACATGACTGGCACTCTCGCTGTCGGCGCGCTCGGGAAAAATAGTGCCGGGTGTCGCGATTTTGCAGCTCCGATTATTGTTCAGTTGTGCTACTTGTTTTCCGTTGCAGCTGTACTAGGCTAAGAATTTAGCGACGAAAGTGGAAATACTAAGGGCCTTGAAGGACGGCGTCTCTCGACAAGTGATTAAAGTTACGACGTCAAGAGAAGCAGTTTGGCCACGTACGTGAAAATTAAGGCCGATATCCTACGGGCTTTCGAGAGCGAGAAGTTCAACGCGAAAAGAAAGCGGCCGTGGGCGGTGGTGCACCCGAAACTAGAAGAGGCCTTGCTGTGCTAAATCGTTAGCGCACGGGATGCGTAACTCTAACAGTGCGAGTGTGGTGGAGCACTCGACCGCGCTAAGTTGCCGTCTCCGCCCAAGTGTCGTCCGGAAAGCAGGCGGTAATAACAGATTTCTTCTCAAAATAAAGGTATGTCACAGGGAAACGTTTTCGCACAGTTTTCTTTGTCCTTTCGATATTTTGACTTTCGAATAATTCGGACATTTTTGCCGGTCCCATGAGATCCGAATTAACGAGGTTTTACTGCAGTTATGAAAACATTAAAACAGTAACCATTATTGATCATTCTTTTTCCCTGTTCTAGGAATGTGCTGTCACAACTTTCACAGCTCTTACCGAAATATTTGTATTTTTTTACCCATGAGGTGCTCAAGCACAAAAAGTGTGCTTTGTCGATTTCCCCCCCCCCCCCCCATACTGACGTTTGTAGCTCAGTACATGGCTAATACCCGAGAGATTCCTGCTGAAAAGTCCAGGACGTCGATTCATAGGTCCTCGCACACAATGCAGATGCTGCCAGATGTCCATGGGTGCTTTCCAGTGAAAAGTAACGTCAGGTTCCCGAAAGTCCTTACTGGGTCCTGGGAAAAAAAAAGCCAATGATAAGAAATAAGTTCTGGAAGTCAGACGAAGTTGTAGGTGAGCAAAGTAAAATTCTCGAGGACATGTTAAGTGCCCACAGTGTCATAGATGGAAAGTCCATGCAGCAGAGTGAAGGCAAGTGAGGCACACGCCCGTTGCTGCCTTTCTATATTCCACTTTCCCCAATTCTCACTTGATTGTGAAGTGTTTCGTACGGCGGAACCAGTGCATCAGGGTGTCTACCAAATTACTGATTTCAAATTCCCTGGCTTTTCTAGAATTTCCCTTGACTATTTTGATAAAAACTTCCTGACCACTTCTGGGTCGAAGGATCATAATTCAGAAACGTTATTCAGCATAGTCGTGACAATGCGCAACCGTCAAGCTTTGTTCCGCATCGCCGTTCCACTTTCACTGGTCATTATCCCTGATGAAGCCAACTTTTTGATGATTCTCCTGAGAATTTCAGGTTGGTAGACACCCTGATGATGTATCAGGTTACAGATGGACACCACAAAAATGCAGACCATTGCATTCAAAATTATTTTAGCCATCAGGAGGAAGCTAAAATATTCCCATGGAGAGAGATAGAGAGTGGAGGGGCGGGGGAGGCTGCTGCTGCTATTGTCTACTTTTTCTTTTAAAAGAATATCAATTTAAGGCTCAAAGGGAACGTAAGTAATAAATCAGTAAGTGCACTGAGAGCACTTGAAGCACAAGGGGCACAGTCCTTACTGAGGAAAGAGGGGAGGGTACTAAGTCTAGCATGTACCTGTTCTGCAGCACCATGCATAAGCTAGGTGCTAGGCAAGACTGGGGCTTATCTACTGAGTGTCTAGTACAGTCAAAGAAAGCATTATAAAATTCTTTGCTGGGCAAGCTGCTTCGTGGCTGGAATGAAAAAAGAGTACATTAAGACAGGGACAAGGAAGGAAGGCAAGACATTTTTTTCTGAATAAACTAGTTGGTAGTGAGCACTTGTTTCTCCCTTTCTCGTCCCCGTCTTATTGTGCTCCCTTTTAGTTGTAACAAAAGCAAGCCACGATGGAATTTAGAGAGGGCTAAAGCTGCTTTAACATCTGTGTGCCTGTGAGGGAACGCTTCATGTACAAGGCCTACTACAAGGTAGTAATCATCACAATTTTCCATCTGAGTAACAAAATAATGCATCTCTGCATTACAAAGTACCCTATACCTTTTCGTGTGCTGTACCAATATAGGATCTTTTGCATCCGGAAAGG
>JABSTQ010000673.1:0-20806 GCA_013358835.2 Ixodes persulcatus
GGACCAACACTCTGGCCGAAGTCAGAAGTTTCTTTGTTTCAGTGAACGAAGCTTCTTCTTCATCTTTCCAACACCCTGGTGTTTTGCTTGCCAGCAGGTGATACAATGAATAGAGAAGAGAAGATAGGCTCGGAATAAACTTCCTGTAGTAGTCAATCAAGTCGAGTAAACTCTGTAGTCCTTGACGTTATTTGGTGCAGGAGCCTTGAGGTCTGCTTCCACTTTGTCTGGAGCAGGGTGCAGCCATTCTGCGTCGATTAAGGGGGCGAGGTATTCACCAGCGTCCATCACGAACTTGCACGTGGTGAATTTAAGCTTGATTACTCGGTCTGATATTCACTGGAATACCTTAGCGATGTTGTTGAGATGGTACTTGTAATCCGTTCCCGTCAACAGAACGTCATCAAAATAGACGACGACAGGGTTGAGATTTTCGAGCAGGGCTTCCATCTTCCTCTGGAACATTAATGGGGCCGAAGATTACAAACGGTAACCTTTTGTACTCAAAAACGTTCCTTCGGAGTGTTGATTGTGGTATAGTTCCGTTAAGCTAGATAGATGACCAATTGCTGGTAGTAGTCCTTCAGGTCAGGCTTGGTGAATTTGATGCCACCTGAAAGCTTCGCCCACAACTCCTCGACTGTTGGAATTGGATACTGGTCCAAGACTGCAACATGATTTACAGTCACTTTGTAATCTGCGCAAATGCGAATACGACCGTCTTTCCTTAAGGCTGGGATGATCGGTGCTGCCAGACTCTATGCGTTCAAGGACGCCCTCTTTTTCTAATCTCTGGAGTTCTTGAATTACTTTGTCGAGCAAGGCAAATGAGAAACTACGTGTAGTGAAGAGCCGTGATTTGGCGCCTTCACGAACTGACAGTTTCACCGAGACTCCTTGGAATGTTTCTGGTTTGTCAAAAAAGAGGTTGGTGCACCAACCTCTTTTTTGCTCATAGATCAGCACATGTGCTGATCTTTGAGCTGTTGGACATAGTTGACGAAGTATAAATCTAAAACGTTGAATACAGTCATGTTCAAGGCTTCCATCCAATCACGTCCCAGCATTGTAGGGACATCGCCTTCAGTGACCAGTAGTGGGAGCTCGAAGTGGTGGTCCTTTAATTTCGCAGTCATGCTCACTTTCCAGACCACAGGTTTCACGTCTCCGGTGTAATTTCTAAGACGGACATTTGGAGGCTCACATGAAAGTTTGAAAATTCCTGGAGGAGTGTGGTCTCTCCTATGATAGAGACAGTTGTCCGGGATTCGAGCTGAATTTTTATTGGCTTTCCTTGAAGCTCCAGCTCAACCACGAATGGACTGGGTTTCTTTAGAGAGTACAACTTCCACGTGTAGGTTTCCCCGTCGTTTAACGAAACGTCTTCGCGCTCTGGATGTTCAACGACGTGTACTTACTTGCCAAAACAGTGACTCAAGCAGGCTTGCTAGAGCCATTCTTTTAGTGTCCCTTCTGTTTTGTTACACACGCACGTTGGCTAGACCTGGCACTTTTCATTCTGCAGACAATGGAAGCGTCCTCAGGGCGCCGTCATCGTTCTCAGTTGGTGTGCGCTTTAGCGCGCCCATTATCCGATTACGACGCTTTGGCAAGACTTCGGCATCGGATATTTAAGCGTCCAAGCGCACCCAACGCAGTAGGTTGGCGGCGCCCTGAGGCCGGACTTGCAAACGTGCATCGACTAACTCAACTGCCTGACGTCAACACAGTGCGGTGGCCCTGCTGTCGGGAGTGCTCATGCGCAGATGCTTCACCTCAGCCGAATCTGGCTTCTTCGGCCGCGCATTGCCCACACCCTGTGTGGGAAAATGTGGGCTTGTTTGTAAACAGTGTGTGGTCGATACTTGGTTTCAGCTTAGGTTGTGACGTCGCTAACGCTACGAGAGAATGTCACAAATCAAACAGTGTCAAAAGCCAGTCACTGGGCCTTTTTTTCTTTATGATTGATTCAGAGATGATAGAACATGTGCAGTAATACGACGAACTGAACGATGGTGTGCTCTTGACGCTGTCTGATTGGTCCCATCAGCTCATACGCTGTCTGCGTCTGGACGTAAGGTGAAACTAAGTATATAAGTCGCTGTGCTCCGGGGAGCGCCGGCTTTGTTCACTTCAGTCATGGAATAGAGACGTACAATCTTTGCCAGAAGTTCAGGGCTCACGGAGCGCGCGGCCTGAGCGAGCTTGTTTTCGTGCGGTGGCGCTGCTACCGTCGGCACGTGCTGGCTGCGAGGATTTAGAAAGTTAGATGGAGCTCCCCTCTCGCATCGCGTTCACTTTGATAACACGGTCGTGCGATAGCTGGTGTGCCATGCACCTCTGCTACGCTTGGTGCAAGCTACTGCTGCTTGGAGGCGCTGATGCACGTAGTGGCGCAATATCTGGCGATGATGCGCTAGCTATGCGCTCCGTCTATGTGCTCATCCAGATTGAAACGGGCAAGAGGTCGGGATTGAACCCAGGATCCCTGGGTTCTGCAGCGCGAGTTTTCGCTCCTCTTCTTGCGAGCTGGTGTTTGCTAGCCCAATCGGCCACCGATCCCCCTTCTTCATACATAGACCTTCAAATATATGCGATATCCTAAACCAAGACGTAAGAGCTGCATTTCCATTGTCTTGAGTGTGTAGGAATTACTGTGTTATCCGAACGTCGACGGCTCTATATAAGGAGACAGTTTAGGAGATAATATTTATTTTTGCTGTGAAAAGGTTGTTTTACACTTTAAAAGTACTGACACTAGCCTTTCGAGTAGCGTGTGGTCGAAAGCTTGTTCGCAGCTGATAAATTAAATCCTCCAGATATACCGGATGAAACAAGGAGACGGCAGGCTCTTTAAATCGACCGGAAAATTCGGTTTCTTAACCTATCGCGCTACGACTTTGTGCAGCGTTGCCCACAGAAGGTGCATTTTTTTGTAAAATTTGCAAAGAGCGAACTTAACTGAGAAAAAAGTAAAGAAAGAAAAAGGCTTAGCTCCTATGGAAATGCAGCGACGCCACCGGTCTTCAAAGAGCACGGCGCCGTTTCGCACGGGACACAAGAGATGGCGCAACGAACGCCGCCAACGAACGAGTATTCGGTGCCGAGAGCCAGCGTCTTTAGCAGACAATCTTTTCGACTCAAAAGCGGCGCGCGTTCCGCAGGCGGCGACAGTCGCAGAAACAAAAACAGGCGCGGTAACAAAGCAGCTGCAGTTCCTTGTCTGCTAAATACGCCGGCTCTCGGCGTCTGCTCGTGCGTTGGCGGCAGTTGGCGTCGCGACCGCTTGCGCCATCTCTTGTCTTCCGTGCGAAACGGCGCCGTGTTGTTTGAAGACCGGTGGCGTCGCTGCGTTTCCATAGGAGCTAAGCCTTTTTCTTCCTTTACTTTTTCCTCAGGTAAGTTCGTTCTTTGCAAATTTTACAAAAAAATGCAGCATCTGCGGGCAACGCTGCACAAAGTCGTAGCGCGATAGGTTAAGAAACCGAATTTTCCGGTCGATTTAAAGAGCCTGCCGTCTCCTTGTTTCACCCTGTAGAAACGCTGAGAGTTTACTATATTTGTCGGAGTTCTTCGTGAACGCTCGTTTCATCATGCTGACGTATTAGCTTGCAGTTGCTGTGAAAAGATTGGAGCTCCAAAACCACCATCGTTTTTTGTTTTTTTTTTCACGCGTTTTCCTAGCTTACCTAACCCTACTGGAAACCAGCACAACAGAGAGTTGTTTTCCTGAAAAATTGAATAACCATTGCCCTAACTTTGTACCTATATTGTATGGAATAAATAGTAATTGGTATGTTTAAAACATGTAAGCATAACCAAGTTAATATAGAATAATATTGCTTTATTTCAGATATACTTGTGTCTAGAAGACTACTGCAGAAGAAGGCACAAGCTTCTCACATGCCCATTGGTCGCCGGATTTGCAAATATATATTTTGATGCAATAAAAATCCTAAACTCATAATCTTCCGTGTTGTAAAGGTTAAAATATGTTAAACGGGAAAAGCTGGCGCCATTGATAGGAAACTGTTAAAGTGTCTTCCGTCGTTCATCCAACAAAATTTAGCGCGCGAGGATTACGACATATGCGGCTGCAGCCGGCAGCGTGTTGCAATCCAAAATGCATGTTTACAGCCGGCATACGCCCAGGAATTACCAAGCGCTATCTTTTTTGCAACCTTTGAAATGAAGGCTACTTATTAATGACCGTTTTGATATAGCTATTGGCTCCTCCAAATACCCAATTATATTCCATAAAAAAATGCAATTAATTTTCGCACGGCCGATGATTTAGACGCCCTAGAATTGTGGTATTAAAATCGTGTTTTTTTAAAGTGTTGCTATAAAGTTTGACATATGGACATACACTGTCAACCTAAAACAAAACTCATGTTACTAGTTCTTATAGAAAACGTGTAATATATTGGGATTACACGTTCCAATATACTAAATTTTGAAGAACACTTCACAGAAGGTATCTGTAAAACAATATATTTTTACTCTACATGTTTAGAGTCCAAAAGGTAGGTATCGAAGCAATAAAATAGTATAAGTTTTATAACCAAGATACATGTTCTTCGTCTTCAAACTATCATATCATCACGTCTTTGTCCTATGAGATGGGGAGGTAGTGTTCTGCCGCATATTTCGCTGCTATCGTTGTAGCAGAACAGCAAAAGCGGATGACATTTGTCTAGTCTGACGTACTATGTTGGTGGCAATAGACAAGCGTACCATTACAAGTGATTAAGTTCTCATTTTTATTAGCAAGATTGCTCACTTTCGGATACACTTTTCTTAAAGTGGCAGTTTCTGTTGAACTGTTTCCTTCACGGAAAAACTGCCCATTTGTAAAAATCCCAGAATTATTTTTTTTTATTTTTGTCTAAAATTAATTTTAGTATTTTCAAATGCACCACAACAAATGCTTTTTTTAGGGATTTAAGTATAAAATAAAAGTCTAATAAATTATTCTAAATTTACTTCCCTAAATCCAAACGTTATTGTTGCAATACAATGAAAATGGAAGATAAGCGGATATCTAGTTAAAAAAAAAACGACATCGAAGAATTACAAAATATGCAAAATATGCCAAATTTCAAAAGCAAGACATACTGAAAATAGCAGTGTCCTAGAGGAAAAAAAACTCCTAACGTTTTACCATGTAGTCTCAACCATCGTGGCGTGGTGCCATTCATTGAAGCAGTTTCTGGATGTGGTAAATGTAGCAGACACTGTAGTAGAAGGTGCAGCAGAAGACACTTGTCTTTTTATTAATTTTCATGCTCCTCGTAACAAATCTTTCAGTTTCTCCACTTGCCCGTTTTATGGGGAGGCTTGTGATGCAGTTGTTGAGTACGTGCAGTGTTCATCGTGTGTACAACGCGTCGGTCTTTTCATGGAAGAAATAATACATTTTAATCCCGTAGGCGCCGGAGATCACTTCTTTTTGCATTCTTTTTCCATCTGAAATACTTCAACTCAGATGGGAATCACCTACGTTATTTTCGTGGAGCGCCATCTCCTCGGCTGCGTGTTTGTCCCAATAAATAGCCATCTCGAGGGGTAAAATACAAGCACATAGAAACTCAAACTAGAGTACCTAATCTAACCTCAAGATGCATTTACAACAAGCACAAATCGCTCTAACTTGCACCATACATCAGCAAAATACATTGAAACCAAAACAAGCCTTATCGACGCGCTGTCATAGATGTTCCCGGGCTGATTTTACGAATCATCGCTGTCAGAACTAAAATAAGATAACCTGGCATGACGTCCTTCATGACGTCCTTGGTCGCTTGAATGGCC
Organism: Ixodes persulcatus; assembly: GCA_013358835.2. Lineage (NCBI taxonomy): Eukaryota > Metazoa > Arthropoda > Arachnida > Ixodida > Ixodidae > Ixodes > Ixodes persulcatus. Next base: position 5,815 of record JABSTQ010000673.1, read on the forward strand.
GTGAACTAGAGTAGGGGTGGTGAGCTCAGCGAACGCTCACGGCTGCCGCACTCCGTGTCGACGGCTCAAGAGGGCGCCACTAAAGCATGTTCTGGATAGGCAGTATGAAGCGGGCAGCCAGGGCGGCTCGCATTGCATTTGCTGCGCGACTAAACACTGATTCGGCATGACACTTCATTAGCCACAAACGGCAGCAAACACAGGCTAAAGATCAGTTCAGAACGGGAGCCATTTCGCGCTGCCATACCATCAAACGAACAAATCGCAAGCCAAACCTTGTCGCTGAAGGCCTTCGGAACGCTCAGATCCGGTCGGATCCTTGAGCGCGTATAGGACCGCAGCGCCGCCGCGTACATCCGGGACCTTTTTATGCTCGCCTCTTGTCGGTGCCTAATCCCACTACACCTTTCTAGTATGCGCCGCTCTTCCACCTCTCGGGGGCGGGTATGTCGAGGAGTCATTACTTGTTTCCGTACTTTATAAACTGCATTTGTTTCTTTTCTGGTCTAAAATACTGAACAAAAACTATTTTTATAATTAATTGAAAAGGTTCGCGCCACTTATATTTTGTATTTCGACTAAAAGGAAGTTTTTAGCGGCTCTGACCCCAGGACCAAAGACGTCACATTTCGCGCGCTTTTGGCATCGCGGGTCGCCCCCATAGGGGGAGGAGGTTTCCGCGTCGTCCGGTTAAAATATGACGCACAGATATTTAGTTACTCCCTCCATGCCCGCTGACTTGCCCGAACCCCAAGAGACGTGGAAACAGCAAAAAAGGTAGACGCTTAAATATGATTGCAGGGCCACTTTAACCACACCCGCCAGTGTCTGGCGTCATTGATAGGAAAAGGTTAAAGCGTCTTCTATGGTTCTCCCAAAAAAATTTACCCGTGTGTATTACGACATATGCGGATGCAGCCGGCAGCGTGTTGCTATTCAGAATGCATGTTTACAGCTGGCATATTCCCAGGAATTACGAAGCGCTATCTTTTTTGCAACGTTTTAAATGAACGCTACGTAATAATGACCATTTTGATATAGCAATTGGCCCCTTCAAATGCCCAAGTAGATTTCATAAAACAATTTTGATTACTTTTCGCAGGGTCGATGATTGAAAACGCGCTAGAGTTGTGGTACAAAATTTGTTTTTTTTTTAAAGTGTTGCTATAAAGTTTGACATGTGGACATACACCGTCAACCTAAAACGAAACTCATGTTGCTAGTTCTTGTTACTAGACAATTGGTCATACGAATTGAACTTAAAACAAACCTCATTTTACTAGATGTTTTAGAAAATATGTAATTTTTTGTGAAACCAATTACATTGTGAAACACTAAATCTTCAAGAAGATTTCAAATAGGTTATTTGTAAAACAATATATACTTTTTCTACTCTACATGTTTAGAGCCTGTTAAGAATGGATCCTTCGGCAACCTTCTTCCGAGTTTCAACGCTGCGGAAACGAGTCCCGAAACGAGTCCCGACGTGTTCAGGACTGACGCCCACCTGTCGAAGGCTGCCCAAAACGTGTCTCAACGCGTCCGTGACGTCAACGGGACGTGTGTGTGTGTGCGTGTGGGTTCGTGCGCTCCGGAAGGGGAGAGAGGCCTGGCCTAACTGCGGAGAACCTTGGCTATGACTCATTTCTGACTACGTCGCGGCGGACCCAGCTGCAAAGCACGTGGCGGTCGCACCTGCTGCCCTGGCGGAGAGAGAGGGAGAAAACGGACCCCTATATAAGGCGGGGCGTGAGGGCTCCATTTGTTCTCTCGGATTTGACGACTGTATCGCTACCATGTAATTAAACCGTTCGTTACGTTACCAATTCTCCCACCTCCACTGGACCCCTGGGTTCTTCACTTCGGGGAATGGTCGTCGTCACGAGCCAGGAAGCTCCCGGACGTGCGGCCTAAGCCCCGCCTCGAACAACTGGTTGGCAGCGGTTGGGATCGGACCATGCGACATCGTGCTACATCTGTGGGTGAGCGTTTGGACTTTGCTTTGAGATTCGCCAGGCTTCAGATTATGGGTAATTAATTTTGAACTGCTGGGAATCCTTAGTGTTTGACTCGTGCGCTAGGGTTTTGGTACAACCTCGCGACAAGTTTTAGAACAAAGCCAAAGCTAAAGAGCAGCGATCATGGATCTGATGAGGTTACTGAGAACAGATTTATTCTGTTTATGTGAAGAATTGGGTGTGGAGGTGGAGCAAAAGATGAAGAAATCGGAGATCAGTAAAGCGATTTCAGAGAGCGCGGAAGCAGAGGAAATTAAAATTACGTGGGAACTGCTTCAGAACGCTAAGAGTGAAGCTGCAGCAAGAGAGGAACGAGAACAGGCTGCAGCGAAAGAGGAACAGGCTGCAGCTAGAGAGGAACGAGCGCAGACTGCAGCGAGAGAGGAACGAGCACTAGAAAGCGTACGCCGTCCCAACGCGCCGGCGAAAAAGGCGGAGGAAGAGGGTATCAGTGAAAGATCTCTCGTAGCTCCGGCGTCGCGTAACTTTGGTCCTCTGCTACGAGTAGACAGAGTGTCTTTGACAGTCGAGCAGAAGAGCGACCCTAGTGTGTCAGGGTTTCGTTGTACAGCTCAGGAGATTGCTAGGACCAATGTGACGGGGAATGAAAGAGGCGGATTATTTTATCGGCGCTATAAGGACCGCATTTTCACGTCTAGAAATCACGTGAAAATCGATCACTATGACTTCAGCGTAAGAAAAAGGAAATGCAAATTTAACGGCAATACCGATGGGTTGAGCAGATTTTTCTGACATCACGAAAAATAGTAGGGATGATCTCAGAGGTCTTCGTCATCCACGGGAATGAGGATCTAAGTGGGGGCACTTCGTTGAAACCCCAAAAGGACCTCACAAATTGCGAAGAGTTTTTGTCTTTTGTCTTTTGTTCTTAGTGACCTCGTTGGAAAAATGAGTTTTTTTTGGCGACAGGGGGTCTCGATACCCGGAATTGTACCAAATTTTGGTAATCCGTAATCCAGTCTGGCGGGTCTTTGGCGAATTCCGAGCGTTTGACTGCGGTGTGGCGTGGTGTTGTGGGGGACGTTTCCGCTGATGCCTCCGTTGTGAGAGGTTTGGGAGTTTGTTTGGTGCTTGCAGCGTCTTCTCAAGGCCTACTCCAAGCCCACCTCTTCAGGCCAGCGATTGTACCACCGGCCATTCGAGGTTTCCCTGGCCCCGGAGGGGCTGTTAAGAATGGAACCTTCGGCAACCTTCTTCCGAGTTTCAACGCTGCGGAAACGAGTCCCGAAACGAGTCCCGACGTGTTCAGGACTGACGCCCACCTGTCGAAGGCTGCCCAAAACGTGTCTCAACGCGTCCGTGACGTCAACGGGACGTGTGTGTGTGTGCGTGTGGGTTCGTGCGCTTCGGAAGGGGAGAGAGGCCTGGCCTAACTGCGGAGAACCTCGGCTATGACTCATTTCTGACTACGTCGCGGCGGACCCAGCTGCAAAGCACGTGGCGGTCGCACCTGCTGCCCTGGCGGAGAGAGAGGGAGAAAACGGACCCCTATATAAGGCGGGGCGTGAGGGCTCCATTTGTTCTCTCGGATTTGACGACTGTATCGCTACCATGTAATTAAACCGTTCGTTACGTTACCAATTCTCCCACCTCCACTGGACCCCTGGGTTCTTCACTTCGGGGAATGGTCGTCGTCACGAGCAAGGAAGCTCCCGGACGTGCGGCCTAAGCCCCGCCTCGAACAAGCCCAAAGGGTTGATATCGAAACTATAAAATAGTCTAATTTTTATGACCAAGAAACATGTTGGTCTTCAAACTAACATTCCATCACGTCTTTTACCCTAGAGATGGGGAGGTAGCGTTCTGGCCGCATATCTTGCTGCTGTCTATCTGGCAGAACAATTACACTTTTTTGAAAGCCGCAGGTTCTCTTAAACTTTCTCCTTCACGGAACCACTGCCCATTTGTGGGGTCCCAGTATTCACTTTTTACTTTTTTTTTTTTAAATTGTTGTAGTATATTCAAATGCACCACAATATATGCTCTTTTTAGTTATATAAGTATAAATAAAAGCCGAATAAACTATTCTAAATTTACTTCCTTAATTACAAGCAGTATTGTTGCCACCACAATGAAAATTAAAGATAAGCTGATATCTAGGCGAAATATGACATCTAAGAATTATAATATATGCACAATATGCCAAATTTCATAGGAAGAAGGGATGAAAATTGTAGTGTTTTAGAAAAAATAAACTCATAAAGTTTTATCACATAGTCTCAACCATCGTGGCGTGGGGCCATTCAGTGAAGCAGTTTCTGGATGTGTTAAATGTAGCAGACACAGTAGTAGCAGGAGCTGCAGAAGACATTTGCTTCTATCTAATTTCGCGCTCCTCGTAACAGATCTTTCAGCTGCTCCGCTTATTCATTTTATGGGGAGGCTTCTGATTCAGTTGTTCAGTGTGTACAGTGTTCATCGTTTGTACGGCGCGTTAGTCTTTCCATTGAATATATAATACATTTTGATCCCGTAGACACCGGAGATCACCTCTTTTTGCCTTCTTCTCTTTTTCTGAAATACTTCCACTCAGATGGGAATCCCCCACGATAATTTCGTGTAGACGCCATGTGTGCCACGTGGAGTGCCATCTTCTCGGCTGCGTTTTCGTACACAAGAAATATCCATCTCTAATCTAACCACGAGATGCATTGAAAACGAGCACACATTGCTCTAACTGGCACCAGACATCAGCAAAAAACATTAAAATCAAAGCCAGAACAAAAACCAGCCTTACCGACGCGCAGTCATTGATGTTACCATGCTGATTTTACGAATCATCGCTGTCAGAACTAACAAATGATGATCTGAAATTATCTCCTGACCCACTCGTGCTAGTGTTATCAACAAAATTGACGGCAGACGCGCTCAAATTGCGAGACTTCAAACGCTTTTCGAAGAGGCGCTAAGGGCGAAGAGGGCTATTCCTCAGCTGAGCAGTTGATTATAACAAATAACCATGTTGTGAAAAAACAAAGATACAGAAACTTAAACTAGAGTGTCTAATCTAACCTCCATGTCAACAAGTTCAAACCACACGGAATTTGACACGAGACCAGCAAAGAACAGAAAAACCAGAACCGAAACCAAGACGAGCCTTAACGACCCGCAGTTAATTTCCAATGTTACGAGCATATTTGACACATTTTAGGTGTCAAAACTCAATTTTGATGGTCCGTCATTGTCTCTCGACTCACTTGTGCTAGTTTCAGTAAACAATTCACCAAAGACGCCCCTGAATCCCGAGCCTGCACGTGCTTGCTTTTAAGGAGCCGCATCTCTCGATAAAGACGCCATGTTCGCAGCGCGTATTGCTCATCCTCGGCTGCGTGTTTAGTTATAACAAATCGCCGCCTCCTGGAAAAAAAAAAGAAACTCTACGTAAACTAGATCTAGTGTATCTATTCTGCCCAGCAGATTCCGTAAATTGTCCACAAACGCGTTCACTGTGAAACCGTACTCATGGAGCGATGCAGATTCGGCTATATTTGAGACGCTTGCCTGTCACATATCTTCTGCTTCTTATAAGATATCTTCAAGTATCCTTGCCAGTTTCAGGGTTTAAACATTATGATCAATACGCACCAGCTCGCCTCCACGTTGAACTTCCCTTTCACCGAGCGAAATGCATCGTCGTCGTAAAGAAGCATCTCGATCAATTTATTTTTTACCAGAAGTCACAAGACGCACAGAATTTGTTGTTCCGTGTGTCCACGTTAATGCACTCTTATATGAGAACACAGAAAACACCACAGGCACCACTACAAAAACTAGTGAACGTTGGTGTTAAGTAACGAAGATTTTGTTTGAAAGAAGTCAGATTTGTTTTAGAAAAGACTATCTTTCTACAGTTGCGTCGGCATTGTTTTTTTTTTTCGTTTTTTTTTATCTGCCTATGTTTGTGTCTACATTTTTGGGCGTTTGCTCGCAGACCCGCGGCAGGGGGTGAGAGCATGAACGGGGAGTTGTCTTATTCTCTCACGCGCGTTGCGCTTCGAGCAGCCGCGGGGCTCGGTGGAGAATAGTCGGACCCCGGTCGTTTCAGTTTGGGGCGCCGGAACACCCGTGTTTTGGGCTTCTGTCCGCACTTGTGGCTTTTAAGTGGGTGTGCTTGTGCCCGGTGTATTTCGCCGCTTAGTGTAGAAACTTCTCTTTTAATTGACGCAGTAACTTAAATGGGTGGCGTCAGCCAGGCAGCGACGAAAGCATGTAGTGACTCTACAAGGAATTTGGGTTTGGCCGTTGAGGTGTCGGACGGGGGTCACGTTGACAGCTCGCTGATCATTGGGTGAGAGCGTACTACGTGACAATGGGCAAATTTGAAGTGATTGGTCCGTCTCTGGAGGGAAAGGAGGCCCCTACGAGTCTAGAAAAGGGGTGCCGAGAGGATTCCCGGTGGGATTCGGCTGGTGAGACTGGGGTTAAAGTATGGGTTGTAATTTTGGGAGTTTTGTATTGTAAATTACTTTTGACTTGTTGTCGTTTTGTTTTGAAATAAACGTGGCCACACTGGCCATTGTAAACCAGCCAACGTCGTAATGTGTCCAGCGGGATCGAACAACTTTTAGTTGTTTTTTTTCTTATTCGACTTCCCGGGGGACTTCCATCGGGCGAACATCATCATCGGTCGTCACCATCCTTACCGGCCCCCTCTCCCTCGGAAAGTTAACTGTTGGCATGTACTGGCGCACACCACAATCTCTCGCTCGCATCGCCGGACCCACAGACCTCTTCATGCGGACATCTTCTCTTTCGCCATCTTGACATTCATCGGGAAAGCGTTGAAAATATTCACCAACCCATAAACACACAAAAAAACACAAAAAAAACACGCTCGAAGTACGTGTTGAGAAGCAGGATGAGGACAACCAGAGCAACGGCCACCAGGGCAATGGGTCACTTAACCAGTCTTTGTTATTGTAGCCAGATTTGTATTCACATTTTAAAAACATGCCCTGAACCTGAATAAGGCAAACACATATTTATTATAAAAGCACTTATTTCTTCAAACTTGTGCGTTTGTTAGTTATTTTCTCTGTCATTTATAATTTATTTTGAAGGCAAGAAATAAAAATATCTGGAGATCTCGGGTTACCTGGGGACCACCAGGGGGTGCGGCACTGCAGCATCTGCAGACGGCACACCAACGTTGGCTGCAGCAGCCTTCGTCGCGGTCGCTGGAACGTAAGGTTAGTTTGATTGGTGGTAACCAAATCATAGAGCTGTGCAAGCGTCCTTGGGTCACCCTACCCTGCCCACCCATCCGACTAGGCGCAGCAGCAGCCGAAGTCCCTGACAGCCATGTCCAGCTTGTCTACGTCTGCTATTGGCTAGCTGCAGTCATTGCGATATGTTTCCTATTGGTTGTTACTTACATTCCGCAGCAGCGCTTTCACGGTGCAGTGTAAACGCACAGTACGTAATCGTACGTAACGTAAGACAACGCATAGTAACATAAAACAACGTAAGTGAGCGTGGCTTTGTGAACCAGCCTTCGCTTAAACTTTTTTCGTCGATAGCTCGGTCGGCAGAGCGGTTTTTTCTAGAAAAAAAACAAAAACGATTTCTGTGGTTCATAGGTGCTAGTTTGATTCTGCCGACGAGGAACGGAAGTTTTAGCTTTCCTATAAATTCAGCTGCAACCGTGAAGTTTTCGCGAAGGAATGCAATGCAATTCTCTAGGATGGTTAAGCTAACCACTTCCGTTGTCAAAATAATTCGCGTTGGCGCAAACCAGGTGTGGGACTGGGTACCTCGCGTGCGCAGAAACCAACTTCAGGGGAAGTAAAGCGCCTGCTTATACGCCCCTCTGACAGCAGCGCCATGTCAATGGCGTGATATCAGAAGCAGGTATTGGTGTTGCAGGGCCTCTTTTTCGTGTGCTCGGCGTCCAGCACATGTTTGTTGCCATTGAGCATGCTCAATGATCACGCAAGAACGTATTGTTATCTAAGAATAAAGCTCGAAATACACGCAGGACAACCTAAAAACACCCCTGCCGTTCTTATCATAAACGTGAGTGACCATAGGCGCGGGGCAACTCCTCAATTCATCGCAGTCATCTTGCGTCAAAAATATTTTCCAAAGACGAAAAACTTAAAAAAAAAAACAGATAATCCAAATAACAAAATTGTCGCTCTGGATACCGTACAATGAATATCCACCATATTGAAAATACATCCTTCGGTCTTGATGTGTTGGGACCCTCTAATCGCTTCAAACGCTTCGAGGCCATCCAATCCCTACAGCCCATAAAACACTTTGTCCCGTCAAAACCTTTAGCCCGTGGGACCCTTCAACTTAAATTTCCTCCAGATATCCACGAATGACGAAAATAATCCCTGGAGAAGGGGAACAAGAGGGACAAAGGACAAACACAAATCTCTTAACACTGCTAGGTGACTGGTGAGCGACTGAAAAAATCCGCCTGGTCCGGGTATCGAACCCAGGACCTCTCCATTACAGGTGGAGCGCTCTACCAACTGAGCTAACCAGGAGTTAGACGTCAGTAGAGCAAACGGGTTTTATCAGCTGCCACCAGTCTAACACCAAGAAGGGTGAAGCTTGCAATTTAAGGCTATAATTATAATGCAATTAAATGCAAAGGTGCAAGCGAGCTGGACAAGAATGTCCAGCTCGCTTGCACCTTTTCATTTAATTGCATTATAATTAAGATATCCACGGCGGTAGCAGCAAGCAAAATGCCCACGAGCGGACAGAAAATGGCGATAGACCGTTTTAGTGAAAGAGGGCAAGAAAAAATATAAAGAGAAAAAGCTACCGGCGCTGTCCTCCTTGATGATGTGAAAAACGACCAGAAGACCCGGATGAACGCCTTGGACGCATGTGTTGCTCCGAGTTTGCTCGTTTTCTCCGCGGTTTCCTAGGTTTGTTAGAGTGCAGCTCTAGGCGCCCGTCTCCGGCTTGAGCGGTGTCGGCGTCAGAGTCGTCGTCGCTTTCGCCGTCGCCGCCGGCGTAACTGCGCGTTGCATTTTGGGAAACGTCCCACAATGCAACGCGCGGGTTTCACTCGTCACCCGCGCGTTGCATGATGGGACGTTTCCCATAATAACGTCACGAGGGTCACGAAAATCCGGCGCGTTGCATTATGGGATGTTTCCCATAATGACGTCGCACGTGACGTCACGCGTGACGTCACAGTCACTCGTGAAGGTCACAACTTTCACTTCACGAGGCCATCACGAGTGACGTCCCGAGGGAGAGGCAAAAGGGTTGGAAAATGAGTGGGAGGAGGAGGGAAAGGATGAATAATTGGAGAGGGAGGAGGAGGGGAGAGGGAGGAGGAAAGGGTACGGAGGAGTAGGAGGGTCATACCCTCCTCTCCATATCCTTCCCTCCTCCTCCTCAAGAGCTGCACTCTAATCTGGCATTACAGGCAGTTGTAAACGTGTTTCATGTTCTTAATTCCAAATTTAATTAGATCTAGCACATTCCATTCCGACAAACCCCTGGTCATCAGAACACCCACCATTGTTCGGTAATAGACTGTACGAATAACGACCGAAAGCGCAGAAGTTTATTGGAGGACGCTTGTACCGCGCAAGGGATCCGACAAGGGAACTGCGGCTGCAATGTCTTCAAACTGCATCGCTTTCCAAATGACCAAAACCTACGGCGGCAGTGGAATGCTCTCGTAAACAGAAAATACTTTTCCCTGACGTCATTATCTCGACCGTGCTTGGAAGATTTCGTGAATAGAACGCGCACCGAACCTGACCCCCGTACCGTCGATGAACATGACCTACGCTCGCAAAATGGGTGCATGTGTTCCCGTAAAGATCGCCTTTTCAGCTTGTAACTTTTCGTAACTTAACTTATCTTAATGCTGATATCTTGCAGTGGTAGCACTCACACGATTTTATCACCCACAACTCTCATAGCTGAAGGACGATTTTCGCCGCGGGGTGTAGCTGGAAATCGTCGAAAAGTTAGTTCTATTGGTTTTTCTTAATTGCGTTGATGATGATTAGGGTTTTAGTGGCGCATTGACAACGGAGGCCATATTGCACCAATTCAATGTTGTTTAGCTTGCACTAAATAAAACGGTTTAAAATAACAGTATAAAAAAAATAAAAAAAAATTACAACTGGTGTAGGTAGCCAGTTTTCTTTAGGTAGTCGAAAACACGGTGAAAAGGCACTAAAGGGCAGTCACTAAGTAAAAACATTGGATGAAAGGGAAGATAACCTCTAAAAAGTTCAGGGAAGCTAAACCGGCACAATTGATGGTGAAATGGGCAATGCCATAAAATGTGTAACACTGTAAGTCCTTTCCCACAATGGGAACAAATCTTCACATTTTCGTCACGAAGAAGGTGCAAGTGCGTCAAGCATGTGTGGCCAATTCTTAGGCAGGGCAGAGCAGAACCTCTACACGCCGTTTCCTGTAAAACGAGCTCTCCCACAGTGCCAAAATGGGCTCAATGACATGAAGCTTATTGTCATATTCTCTGTCTCACTGCAACTGCCATGACATCACGAGTGATTTCTTCAAAAACGGTTTCAAATCTTGATGGGGTAAGCCACAAGTTGATATTATATCCTTTGCAGACGTATCCAATCTATCGACTTTCTAATTCTCTGGAATCCCAACAAAATTTTATGTAATGTCCGAGTTGGAGGGCTCCATATAATTAACCTCCTACATGCAGAGTAAGGAGATTCTTTGTAGGGAGCAGTGAGGACACAGCCAGTAATGAGCTTTGAGAATCAACAAAGAGAATAGCTTTCCTTATATTGTTTTTAGTATGTGATCAACAGATAGTAAAATGCCATAAAGCTCTGCAGTAAAGATGCTTGACACACAGTTAAGTTGAAGAGATTTCATGAAGCAGCCAGAATATACTGCGCAGCCAACAAAAGACAAGGATTTCGACCCATCGGTATAAAATTCAGTGTAACCTCTATATGTCTCCTGCAATGAAAGGAACTCCTGCTGCAGAACTTGTGGGGAGGTAACCCGCTTACTGTATTTTGTAAGTATCCAGTCGCAAACGATTGGGACTTCGTCCCAAGGGGTGACTCTGTCCCCGTAATTTAGCACTGCAACATCATGAAGAGGGACATGAAGGGAAGCACTGAAATTTTGAATGCGATAGGTGAGTGGCCGTACAATGCTCGGTTTATTTAAAAAAAAAGTCGAGAGAAACGACAGGTATGAATGGCACTGTAAACTGGGTGTTGTGGATTAGAATAGACCCGATAAGCATAACAAAGACTCGGGTACTGTCTGCGTTTCTCAAGCGACATCTGATGTGTATTGGCATATAGGCTTAACACAGGTGATGGGCGAAATGCACTGGAGGCAAGTCTGAGCCCTAAGGGTTGAACTTGACCTAGCATCTTCAAAGTAGAGGATCGTGCCGAGTCATACACGACTGCACCGTAGTCAAGGCGAGACCGAACTAGGGAGTTGTATAATCGCAAGAGGCATCGCCTGACCGATCCCCTTAAACTGTGGGACAACACCTTGAGAATATTTAAAGAACTTAAGCATTTGCGTTTCAACTCCTTCAAATGTGGCAGAAAAGTAAGCTTCCTGTCAAAGATTACACCGAGAAATTTGTGTTCCTGTTGAACAGATATGTCTATGTTATTGAGATGCAAACTGAGGTCCAAAGGCAATCCCCGGCGAAATGAAAAGAGAACACAAACATTTTTTTTTTTTTTTTTGGGGAGGTTACAGGAAGAGAAGGAGATCTGCACGTCGTCTACATAAAGAGAATAAGATATCGATGGCGGTATCACCATTGCAAGACTGTCGATTTTAACAGCAAAAAGGGTAACGCTTAAAACTCCACCTTGAGGGACCCCATTTTCTTGGCAAAAGACATCTGACAGTGTGCCACCTAAGCGAACCTGAAAGGTTCGTTCAGTTAGGAAGTTTTGTATGCACTGAAGCAATCGGCCACGCACACCGCAGTTCTACAGATCTCGAAGGATTCCATACCTCCATGCGGTATAATATGCTTTATGCATATAAAAAAATACCGAAACACAATGTTGTCGGTGCACAAATGCCTCACGAATAAGGGTTGCGAAACGAACCAAGTGATCGGTGGTTGATCGTCCCTCTCGAAATCCACACTGGTTAACATAAAAAAAGTACTCAGCCTCCAAAAAATAAACAAGACGCCGATTGATGAGCCTTTCATATGTCTTCCCCAGGCAACTAGTCAGTGCGATGGGGTGGTAGCTTGTGGGGATGGAGGAATCTTTCCCATGTTTCAAGAAAGTTATAACATGAGCACATTTCCAGCAATGAGGGAACGCAGCTTGTTTCCATAGGTGATTAAAAACGTCAGCAAATCTCAAAGTGATTCAGCGGACAGCCCAAGTAACATTGATATGTTGTAGATATGTTGCGAGAATGTTCCGAATGTTGTGGGAGTGTTGGGGGATTTTGCGCAACGGTCGCCAATATGTTTCTGAGGCAACATTGATCGGCACGACAAAGGCGCAGCGTTAGGCTACTGTTTCGAACCCAATGCTGCCTGGGGAACTGTGTATTAACAGTCGGGAAAAGGTTGAAGGTACAACGTTTGCTAGGCGGCATAATTTAAATGTTGCGCAACTGCAGCGCGCGACATGTTCCTTAAGCAACGTTGTATCAGTGTAGTACAGATGCGAAAATCGCAACGTTGGGTAGTGAACTGTTTCCAATCTGTTTCTGACGCAACATTGATCGGCACGACAAAGGCACAGCGTTAGGCTACTGTTTCGAACCCCATGCTGCCTGGGGAACTGTGTATTAACAGTCGGGAAAAGGTTGCAGGTACAACGTTTGCTAGGCGGCATAATTTAAATGTTGCGCAACTGCAGCGCGCGACATGTTGCTTAAGCAACGTTGTATCAGTGTAGTACAAAGGCAAAAATCGCAACGTTGTGTAGTGAACTGTTTCCAATCTGTTTCTGAGGCAACATTGATCGGCACGACAAAGGCGCAGCGTTAGGCTACTGTTTCGAACCCCATGCTGCCTGGGGAACTGTGTATTAACAGTCGGGAAAAGGTTGAAGGTACAACGTTTGCTAGGCGGCATAATTTAAATGTTGCGCAACTGCAGCGCGCGACATGTTGCTTAAGCAACGTTGTATCAGTGTAGTACAAAGGCAAAAATCGCAACGTTGTGTAGGGAACTGTTTCCAATCTGTTTCTGAGGCAACATTGATAGACACGACAAAGGCGCACCGTTAGGCTACTGTTTCGAACCCCATGCTGCCTGGGGAACTGTGTATTAACAGTCGGGAAAAGGTTGAAGGTACAACGTTTGCTAGGTGGCATAATTTAAATGTTGCGCAACTGCAGCGCGCGACATGTTGCTTAAGCAACGTTGTATCAGTGTAGTACAGAGGCAAAAATCGCAACGTTGTGTAGTGAACTGTTTCCAATCTGTTTCTGAGGCAACATTGATCGGCACGACAAAGGCGCAGCGTTAGGCTACTGTTTCGAACACCATGCTGCCTGGGGAACTGTGTATTAACAGTCGGGAAAAGGTTGCAGGCACAACGTTTGCTAGGCGGCATAATTTAAATGTTGCGCAACTGCAGCGCGCGACATGTTGCTTAAGCAACGTTGTATCAGTGTAGTACAGAGGCAAAAATCGCAACGTTGTGTAGTGAACTGTTTCCAATCTGTTTCTGAGGCAACATTGATCGGCACGACAAAGGCGCACCGTTAGGCTACTGTTTCGAACCCCATGCTGCCTGGGGAACTGTGTTTTAACAGTCGGGGAAAGGTTGAAGGTACAACGTTTGCTAGGCGGCATAATTTAAATGTTGCGCAACTGCAGCGCGCGACATGTTGCTTAAGCAACGTTGTATCAGTGTAGTACAGAGGCAAAAATCGCAACGTTGTGTAGTGAACTGTTTCCAATCAGTTTCTGAGGCAACATTGATCGTCACGACGAAGGCGCAGCGTTAGGCTACTGTTTCGAACCCCATGCTGCCTGGGGAACTGTGTATTAACAGTCGGGAAAAGGTTGCAGGTACAACGTTTGCTAGGCGGCATAATTTAAATGTTGCGCGACTGCAGCGCGCGACATGTTGCTTAAGCAACGTTGTATCAGTGTAGTACAGAGGCAAAAATCGCAACGTTGTGTAGTGAACTGTTTCCAATCTGTTTCTGAGGCAACATTGATCGGCACGACAAAGGCGCAGCGTTAGGCTACTGTTTCGAACACCATGCTGCCTGGGGAACTGTGTATTAACAATCGGGAAAAGGTTGAAGGTACAACGTTTGCTAGGCAGCATAATTTAAATGTTGCGCAACTGCAGCGCGCGACATGTTGCTTAAGCAACATTGTATCAGTGTAGTACAGAGGCAAAAATCGCAACGTTGTGTAGTGAACGGTTTCCAATCTGTTTCTGAGGCAACATTGATCGGCACGACAAAGGCACAGCGTTAGGCTACTGTTTCGAATTCCATGCTGCCTAGGAAGCCATGTGCTAAAAGTCGACAAAAGTTTGTAGGTACAACGTTTGCTAGGCGGCATAATTTATATGTTGCGCGACTGCAGCGCGCGACATGTTTCTCATACAACGTGGTATTTCTGTAGTACAGACCCATACATCGCAACGTTGTGTAGTGAACTGTCTCCAATTTGTTCCTGACGCAACATTGATCGACACGACAAAGACACAGCTTAAACTGCTCCTTCACACTGGCGATCGAAACGCAAATGCTTAGCGGATCCGCCCGTTTTCGTCATCGAATCGCAAGCAATTCCACTCAATCTTTAAGCAAACGCGTCCGCAAACGCGACTCAACCGCCGGTGTGAATGGGCCTACACTGCTTCGAGCTCCATGTTGCCTAGAAAACCATGTAACAACGTTACTAAAACCACTCTGTTAAGATGCGCCCAGGTCAGGACGCGCTACTGAAATCCCCGCTGAGACAAGGTGGTAAAAAACAGTATTAATTGTGCCGCAAAACC
>JABSTQ010000674.1:0-26803 GCA_013358835.2 Ixodes persulcatus
GCTTCTTCAAGGCGAGCAAAATAAAAAATAATAAATAAAAAAACAGCAAAAGAAAAACGCTGCCGTGCAAGCTTTGCATAGCTTTACAACCCGTGAGCTGCCACACCACGATATTGTCACGAATGACAATTGATGAGGCGAAAATAACTGAGGAAACTAAACGTTTAATGGGGCGAACTTGTGCCCAAAAATAAAAGCGAACAGAAGAAAACAGAGCGTCGCGAGCGTCGAAGTCGGCGTGGCAGCAGAGTCGAACGCTGAGGCGAAACTGACTCCGGTTCGCCACGCGGAGCCCCTTATGTACATGCGTAAGCTTCTGGAATAATCAGCGTAGAATGTTCGACGCGTAGAGCATTTGGACCTCGAACACGCAACAGGATTCTCGAATTTACCAGAAAACTAGATTGCAGGAATAACAAAAGATGCGACGCTCCCAGGGATCGAACCCTGGCTTTTCGCGTGGGAGGCAGGCACGATAACCGTTAGGCCACGCGCGCGCTGCCACGAGCGCGCTGCCACCTTGGCCAGCTGCGCGCGCGGCAATATCATGCAAAACGGAAGTATCCAAGTTGCAAGACGTCCTAACAGAGAGCACACCACACCAAGTTGGAGAGCATTGGAGAACTGGAGCAAGTGGGAGAGGTGGGAGGAGGTGGAGTTGCGCATAGGGAGTTTGGATCCAGAAGAGGTATCTTCCCAGTGGAAATGTTCCCGCCAGTTTTTCTCTGATGACTCTAGTCCATCCGGCGGTCCTTGTTACACCTGCGAAACACGTGGCACCGCGGGCGAAACCACCCCGAGCTCACCAGAACCGGCAGCCACCTGTTCAACTGGGCTTTTTTACGCGCTGGCGTAAGGTGCGCATGCTGCAAATAACCATAGCTGGAACTACCACTCGTCCTGGGCGCTCTTTTGTTATGGCGCGTTGCAATTAACTCTCCTTACCATGCCCATAGAGCGTCGATCACGGATGATCGACGAGTACGGAGATCGATTTCAAAGCTCCCGCGGAGCTTCCCGGCACGTTGTGCAGTCGGTAGGCAGTTTGAAGACTGCCTACCGACTGGACAAGTAGTCGGGACTGGAGGCGTTCACTTAAGCGAACGACGTTTTAGCGAACGAAGCCGAAACCTAGACGTTTCATCGAATCACACTTTAGCGAATACGGAAGAGCCGCCGGTTTCCTATCCTCCCCTGGTGTAATAGCCTAGTTTGTCGAAATAGTACCTTAGTTTGACGAATCCCTAGGCGGTACACCCAAAGAAGCTAATATACCGTTCGGATTGGCTTCCTTTTGTAATGAGCCGCCTTGTCTGTCGCCGCGAGTGCTGGCCTCACGTAGTCCAGTTTTTAATTTGACGACGAATCGGCTAAACATGTTAATTAGGGATGTCTGTGCGCTCGCTACATCACTGTTGTGCTGATGCTACACTACGCACATGCAAGCATGGTGTTCTACAATAACGCAGGTATGCGCGTGCATGCGTGCCCTGTCGCTTTGTACTGTATTAATATTACCCTGTATCATCATAATCCATAAAACAGTATTATTTGAACAAAGATTTGCCTCGTAGGGTAAAATGTAGGGTAATAAGAAACATTCGTAGGGTAATGTAGGGTTTTCTGGACGCTGGCGTGGGGTATTTTTGAAAACTTGGTTGGCAACACTGCCCAGGGGTCTCAAATACGACTTTCTGGGATGCAGCCCTCGAGCGCCGCATGCATTATAAAGAATTTTTTTATATTGTCAATTCATTTCCGCTCGAAAAAGGAGCTCTGCTCTGTGTACGCATTTTGCACTATTGCGTCTTTCTTTTTTTTTTTTTTTGACGAAGTATTGTTTTTTTTTACATACTTGCTTTCAGGCTTATGTAAATCGAGCGGAATGGCAATATCATTACTGGGTATACAAGTGCGAGCTCTTTGCTCAAGGAGGCACCTCGGCTGCGTGAACTCTTGCACAGCAGGAGCAACGGCCATAGATAAAGCCATGAGCCCGGGCCCGGGCTTCTAGTAGTCAGACAGTACCTTTAAAATACACAAATTGTTCTTATAATGCTGCTATAGAAATCGTCCAAAAAGCAAAAACGGCTGCATGAAATCTTTTTTCTATGCCTGATGAGCCTAGTGAATTTTGGACAGGGCAAGGATGGTGTGCTTGCTCTCGTTCTATTGAAAACTGACAGTACTGTGGTATGGTGGTGTTTTAAATCTTTTTATGACAAGGTGTGTTCCCAAAGTAGTCGTATATGCAAACAAGAACCAAAGAGGGCAATACGAAGAGCTTACACAAAGCAGAAAGCATAAGGTTCTCTCTCTAAAGAATCTCTAAGGTGTCGCTGGGACAGTCAGCTGCTTTGCACTGTAAAACACCAGTGCTGCTTGTTTATTTTTTTTGCCCCAAAATAGCAAAATGTTGCCCCCCCCCCCCCCCTGCCTTTGTTGGCCGTCTTCCTTTCGGGGGTTTGCTATCTGGTCCCCACCAGGCACGTAGCCAGGATTTTGGTTTGGGGGGGGGGGGGGGGGGGGCTTGCCCATGACAAAATGCTGTATGAGGGGGAGGGGGGAGAGCAGTTCCCACCAAAATGAAAGATTTCGGGGGGGGGGGGGGCATGGGCCTCCCCCCTGGCTACGTACCTGGTCCCCACACTCGAATAAATTTGAGACCCCTGTTCTAGACAGTGGTGGATCAAGACGGTGAATGTGCATTCATACAGAGAATTGTGGGAAGGCGCTCATTGTGGGAACAGGTGAACTGCTGAGAATTAGGTGGAGGTCATTCTCATCGGCGGGGAGCAATATTGGACGTGGTCCTGGATGTTGCCCGCATTTATCTTCTGAGAACCAACATAAGCTTTTAATGCCATAAGTGAGCTGAATATAGCTGAGCTGTTCGGTAGGGGCGCCCCCGTGTAGGCCCTGCGAGTCACAACATATAGCATCTTCGATCAACTCGCACCGGAATCGCCCTGAAACCTGGACGGTGCACAGCGCTCCTCGGTCGTGCAGCACGAAGTCGGTGCGACATCGAAGACAAACTGCGCCGCGGCGGTGCACCGCGGCGAGCTCCACCATGCGTCACCTCGCATTTTGTTTGTTTTTTCTTGCGTAGGTCCGCGCGCGGTGCCCGTCTGCTGTCAATTTCTCCTGTTTTTTTACTCGCGGATTTGGCGTCCCACATGAATGAACATCGTGGACGTGATTGTCGGTGGGGTCACGAAGCGGGTGAAAATTTCACAGGTATATGCTGCCCATCATTGTTGGTTCGAGAAAGAGAGCCACCACATAATGGCCGTACCTCGGTGTCATCGAAACAACTCGCAACGCTTTCCACGAAGTTCATACCTTTCGGGCGCTCCTTGCCACCGCAGCAATCGCCGGTAACCGCGGTGATGATAAGAAGCTCGTCGTCTCGCTCTCAGAAAAGCTGAGGAATTCATCGAGCGCAGATGCGAGGCGTGTTCATTTTCGCAAGGTCGCCACCTCGACAGACTGCGCGTCTGCTATTCCCGCCATCTCCTCGATTCCCGCTCCTGGCCGCAATGCCTGATGGGACTGCACCCCAGCGCACCGTCGATTTTCTCGGTGCGCGTTGGGGCAACGAAGAGCTGCACCGGGAGGGTGCGCCCCGTTGATCGACGACGTCCGGTGCGCACCGGTGCACTTGATCGAAGACGACGGGGCGCACCTCCGTGCACCGGTGCGCACCGGTGCGCACCGGTGCGGATGATCGAGGATGCTATTACATGTTGGAGGGAGCTTTTAAAGTCTATATAGCATGCACAGGTGGCGCTGAAAGCTCCAAACACTTAGAGTTCCTGTATAGACCCTTTCTTCAAGGGCGCCGCCATCTTGAATTGTCGTCACTTCCAGTATGGGCGAAAACATCGTTTTGCTGTCGCCACGCCATAGAAGACACTTAGGATATAAGCGTAACCGTCACACATTATCGTTTTGCCTCCCCCTTATTTTTTTACTAGTTACAGGTTGAAACGTTTTAATTTTTTTTCGTCCCCCATACCGGATACGCCTATTAGGAGGCTGGGGACGAGAGTACACAGAAAAGGTTTATAGACCGTTCCACTAGAAAAAGCGGAGAGAGAAAAAATGCCCTTTCCTTCTCACCCGGCGTGTCGTCTGCTCTGCCGAGTGGGCTGTACCTAACATCCGGCTGGCGTTTAAACTCGGTTTAAAATCGCGTCATTTTGGAAATTTCAAGCGCAGATGTGCCGATTTTGACATGCAAGTTATCGTGGAATGCTCTGCTCAATAAAAAGACTAACACAGTCTAATTGCGATGTTACCTGCGTACGAAAAAAAAAATGGAAAAACTGTGTCAAGCGGGTTTCACATGCAGCGATTTTGGCCCTAGAGCGGCGCGATTTCTGCCGTCGCGGCGCTCGTGCCGCTCAACCGCTGGTGCTGGCCAGAGCGCCGCGACGGCATAAATCGCGCCGCTCTAGGGCCAAAATCGCTGCATGTGAAACCCGCTTCAGAGTGGCCGGTCGCTCCGGTGAAAAGTAAATCCGGTCGCTGTAGCTATTTTACTATACGAAGTTGATACTGGTGTGGGCCTTTAGCGAAAAGGAGTGGAAGTCTGGAATAATAAATTAAAACATGCTCTCCTGACGCAATAGACGCAGTGGTTGAGTTGCCGGCTGACTCCACTGCTATTGAAGTAACAAAGCAAAGATACGCTAGTAGATCATTTACTGAAATAAAACAAAAGAGCGCTAAAGGCTGATTTTGGAGTAGCCATAAATATTCTAAGGGCCGGTTGCACCAACGCCGCTTAGCGCAAAGCGGAGCTTAGCCGGGAACCTAAGCTAAGTTTCGGTTTCGTTCGGTTGCACCAAAATCGCTTATCGCTAAACCTAGCACTAAACTACGTTTATCGTAAGCGCTCAACATTGGGCGCTTTGCTTTTGGTTGTTTCTTAATCCTGGATTTAAAACATCTCGGCTGGTTTGTGGCGGTCGACGCGGTGGACGAAATTGGTTGTACAAAGTGTTTTAGGCTATAACAGCGTGAAGTCTCGACAGAATGACCTTCGATTGTGACGGATGCAAAATATTGTCGCGTGAAGTGTTTATCGACCCCTGTTTTCAAGCTGGATCTCCACTCTCAGTGCGTGTTATCCCTAACCGAGATACGTACGGAGCTGTGGGGCTCACGTCTGTCTTCACGTTGGTTATTCTGTCAACGAGCTTATTGGTATGTATACCTTACTGATTTTCGCGTAACTGTAACGTATTGTTATTTACCAGCTTTTTTATTTCTACTTGCAACGCATATCCTTCAATCCGATGAGCGCGTTGAATAGTGGCAGTACATGATCTCGGCGATCAGCTGATTGTCGACCCTTCTGCCGTTTGCATCAGATTGAGGCGCTTTTAGGTTATAAAACAGCGAAAAGTCAATTTCTTTTGTTTTCTGAGTTTCGAGACAATCTTCAGTGAATTTTTCTTGTCTCGCGAGTAGAATCTGGGCTTCAGAAAACTGTATCGTTCCATAACCGTAGCTTTTCTGGTGGTCGCGCTTTTTAGGAATATTTTGCTTTATATATTTCATTCGTGGCGACGACAACTTCTATTCGTGGCGACGACAACTCGACGACTTCTATTCGATGATTTCCGGGCATTTTCGCAGCTGCCGTGGCGAGTTCGTCACTGTTTTGAACTTCATCGGTCTCAGGCATGACTTGATTTTAGTAGTCATCTTACCTGCCTACTTATTCTCGATGATGTTTTGTCTTCAGCGATGTAGCGAGTAGAGCGTCCTTCTCGCGTTCGGTGAGATTTGGGGCCCCCGATGGCTCCTTTATCTCAAAATGTGAGCACGAAAACTACTGTCACTGTCAAAATATTCTGTTATCAACCCATAATAAACACACAATCACATATGTAAAGAGCATTTGTGTTTATTTAAAGCGTTGACTCCTGTTTTTAAAAGTTAAGCGAAAAAAATGATTGAATTTGGAGACCTTTAATTCGTTGCTCACCGAAAAAATACAGCGAAAAGCAGACGGCAACGACGGCTACTACAGCAGGTTTTTTTAGGTTTTTTGTTTACATCACGAGATTCCTCTCCGCCAATCGTATTCGTCCCTCTGAGCGTTCCCTAGTTCGCTCTCTTTGTCCCTACATTCCCTAGGCAAATCCGGCGTTTAGCTAGGGGCGCGTCTGTAAAGCCGGGTTAACGTTGGTGCAACCGGAATTTAAACCCGTGCTTACCCGAGCTCGGTTTAGGGCGCTAAGCCGACTTAGGAAAGATCCGCTTTGGGTTAAGGTAAGCGACGTTGGTGCAACCGGCCCTAAGAATGCGAACCACTTCATAACGGCAGCCACGAGCGAGAGTTCGATGTTTGGTACAGCCCGCCGGTACACCCCAAAGATGGAGAACGGCAAACTCCCTGTTTGTCGTCTGTTAGCAGAGTCGGGCCAACACCACCTAGAGCGAAGGCCGCAGCGCTCGGAGTTGTGACGTCACAGATTCACGACGAGTGGGCCAACCTGAGAGGAAGGCTTCTCCGCAACACATGCTCTCTTTTTTTTTTTTTTTCTTAAATGTGTTTTTCCAAAGACGCCAAGCGGCGCATGCTCTGGCCTTTTTTGTTTTTGTTTTAACTTTCTCCGAGCCTAGGGTCTCCCGGTGCTTGCGCAATAGACAATTTTTGCCTCCTTTGCGCACGGCGGCTTGCTCGAGTGCCGCGGCGGGAGTACGCGAACTGCTCTAACCGTCTCTTTTTGTCTTTTGTGTTTGGTGTGCGTGGCGGTTTACGCGTGGTGTTTGTCAAGTTACAGGCGGCTTTCGGGCTAGCCATGTCTCATAAATGCTGTGTCCCCGGGTGCCATGGGAACTATGAAACGTCGTCGAAGAAAGTGTCTAAGTTCCCGGAGGATGAAGATCTAAAAAGTATGGGTGCGGGCGATTCCTCGAAAAAACCTGGTTCTATTGACGCATACCAGGGTGAGAACTCTCATATCTTTTCACATTTTTTTTAATTATTGAGTTTATTTCGTTGAATGTTACGCTGACATGGCAGCAAAGGCGACAAGCACAAGCTAGCTCTCGCTTTTAATTTTAGAAACGTATCTTTGTAGCGCAAGCTTCCGTTTTCAAAACCACGGTCAGGAGCCTGTAGCCTTCGCTCTATGCCCCCTTCTTGTTCCTACAACTGTGGCGCATATTATTAAAGGAATCAATGAAATCGTCGAGGTCTCGGAATCTGAAGGAAATTTTACCATGGACGCCGAACAAAGGAACGCGACTCAGAGACGACTTTAAAGAACCAGTGACTTCTGCAGAGGACGATCCCAATGTGCATTTTTTGTGCAGTCTTTTTGACTGGCTGGACGCCTGGCTTGACGTATATGGGAGAGCAAGAACCTTACCAGTAGCACGCTAACCAAGGGGACTCACGGAGCACTCCGTCAAACAACCCGTGCACTTGTACAGATCACCGAATACTGCTTCGCTGAACTCGGGCTGAACTATGTGGGTTTACTACGGTTTAGAGAATGCCATTTCATCGAAGCACGTTTTAGAGAATGGGCACGTTTTATCGAAGCACAGTTTAGAGAAAGCAGAGCCTCAGTTTAGAGAAACGCCGTTTATCGAAAAGGGGACGCTTTTTTAAGAGGCTTTCCTACTTCTCGCGTGTATCACTGGTCCGCGTGTTAAGCCAATGCCCCCGCTGCGCTCCCGGCGCTTCGCGGCGGCAGACTGCGGCGGCTCATTACTAAAATGTTAACTCACCTGATTTACCCGTACACGCCGCTTCGCGGCGGCCGAATTTGCTAAAAGGAGGCTCAATGCCATTTTCTCTAAACTGGTTTCTCTATAAAGGCATTCGATAAACCGGGGTCGGTAAAACGGCGTTCGCTAAAACGAGCTTCACTAAACCGCATGCCTCCGGAACTGTCCTGCTGGGAAAGATTCAGACTGATAGCTTGGAAGACCGTTTCGGGAAGTACAGGCAGCTGGCTGGCTCGCAATATCACATATCTATTAGGCAGCCTTATGAAGGTGAAAATAAGCTGCGACTGCAGAGTACGTGGCCGACAATCCCGTGTGAAGACGAGCGATGGGAGCAGCTTGAAAAACAAGTAGACACGCCACGGCCCTGCTGCAACATATAGTTACAGGAGAGGCAGTGTCACAAGCAATAAATTAGACCCTCCCAGTCCTAGTCTCCGTGGCAGGGACCAGGGTACACAGTTTATGCCGCTTTCAAAAAGCCGAAATGTCAAAAATCCAAAGCGGCGCGTACCGAAGAAGATATGACGGCAACATTTTCACTTGCGCAGGAGAACTACTATCTTGTCAAGCAATTCGATGGGGGGGGGGGCTCCTTTATCCAACTATGTTCGCCGTTAATGCCATGACACACAATTACGTTGTTGCTCAAGAACTCTCCAAGCAGACAGAGTTTATGAAGGTTCCGATCCAGCCTCAGTTCGTCAGCGAGCTTACAATGGAACTGCTGTCTACCAACGAGACTTCTGACTTCGATCGACGCATGTGAAGAAGGACACACAAGTGAGCTCGTGCTGAAGAACTTGTTCTGGTGCAGCACGAACATTGTGCTGAAAAACTATTGTGGAAAGGTGAACGAAAAGCTTATGAGGCTAATCCCAAGTCAAAGAAAAGAAAATATGAAACCCTAAAATCTAAATAATTATTTTATATTCAGTGCAACAGTTGTCATAGCATTATTATTATTATTATTTACATTGCCGTACGTGTGCTGTGTCTTAGTGTCGCGAAAGCTACAGAGCGGCATCTAAGTTGCTTGTGTTTGAATTGTGTCAAGATGGATACAAGAAGAAAGTATGGATACACGAGAATATACAATTTGAAGCTTTCAAAGGTAAGAGAACTTATATTCACAGCATCTATTCGTAGTGTGAATGAACGCGGGTACATGTGTGAATAAAGCTCTCACAGCTGCATGTGTCCCTTACTGAAAATTATGCTTTAAGTTTGCTACGTTTGCCTGCACTCGGTTAAATCAAAACTTGTGCGCTTTGGTCTAGGTGGCGTCTTTGCCTCTTTTTTGTGTCTTTTCTGCGCTTAATTTTTCGTCTTCGTGTCTCAGTTTCGGATTAATTACTTTATGAAAAACATTCCCCAGTTCGCCTGCAGTATTGTTTTTATTATCAAATGTTCTCTTCTGGTAAAAAATACATTTAAACACATTACACTTTTTCGTGCTCCAAAAGTCCACATTTTTTAAAGTAATCTTCTTTTCATTAGCATCACATACGAATTCAGTAACCGCACATGTCATCACCAACTTGATTGCTGCTGTTATGCATTTTGGCGGGTCCCATCACCTACAATAACGTTTCAGCTAGGGCATTTACTTTTTGTTTGTTTGTGTCTTCAAACTCCTAGAGATAATTAAAGCACCCAAGGTTTGGATGCCTAAAACGAAAACCCATCTCTCTCAAAACGTCGTTAACCTTGTTCTTTCATATAATAACAATAATTGTACGTCCTAATATGCTGCCCGTGTAACACAATATGTTTCCCAGTCATACAGATATTTATAAATCCTTTTTACTGATTAACAAATGTTTGGGTCAATAAAAAATGCCATTCTTCGTCGATAAATCTATGCGCGACGCCTTCAGTGCAACGCTTTTCCGCGGCGCTCGCCAGCCGACTCGTGTGACGTCACCGGAGGAGCGCTGCGGCCTTCAGCTCTAGGTGGTGTTGGCTGAACTTCCCGGATGTGTGGAGAGGGTGCTGTGGTCTAACAAAATTGCGCCGCCCTGAGAGCGCTAAATGGAATGGTCTATACTATAGGCTCCCTACGGGAGCCAGAGTTGCGCATCTGCTTTCCACGTGCCGCCGCGCCGCTATTCGCCGAGATCCTATCCCGTGAGGAGCAGACTCAAATGCCGTGCAAGAAAGTAGACGTTGCGTGCGCCCCGGCGTACGCCCCTGCTTTCGAGCGCGCCTCGAACGCGCGGCGCCGATATTCGCCGAATTCGGTCACGTGAGGTGCAGAATCAACATGCCGTGCAGGAAAGACGGCGCTACGGGGATGAACACGCAACTATGGCTCCCGTAGGGAGCCTATACACCTTTTTCGCGTAGCGTCGGACCCAGCCACGTTGTCCCCATATCCGGTATGCGTTCCGAAAAAAAAAAGCAAGAGATTACAACACCGAACAAGTAAAAAAGTATAGAAGAGTCATAAGAAGAACGACTTACGGTTGCTATTAAAATGTGAACACGTTCTGCTGTCGAGACGAGAGGAAAGCGATGTTTTCACGCATACCGGAAGTGCCAGAATTGAAGATGGCGGCGCCCACGTAGAAAAGATGTATACAGGAACTCTACAAGCACTGGTACCACAGATCGAGCAGCACCTACCTCCGTGCTTATGCCAAGGACTCTAAAGGCTGGTTCACACTGGGCCGTTTCTTACGTTATGTTAAGTTACGTTACGTTATGTTATGTTACGTTACGTTCCGCTTGCGTACAGCACGTTCACACTGTTCCGTCAAAGCTCCGTTGAAAATATGCAACGACCAATAGCAAACCACCTGCATTGTCTGAGATTAGCCAACAGCAAGCGAGCTAGCCAGGCAACACTGACAGACATGGCGGCCAGCGAGCGGACGGTCGACTTTCGTGTGGTCTGCACCGGTGACATGTCTCCGAACTGTGAAAGTCCCGATATGCTGCATGCGCTGTTTGTTCAGTGTATCGAGAGCTACGTTGCTCAATCCGGCAGCAACACGGACTGGGCACTGATAGCGCGAGCCACCGCTGCGATGATTCTGCGGTCTCGACGAAGGCGCCACTGTCGAGAGTGGATACGGTTCCTTCTTCGATCGAGGGAAACGTTTGGCGAGTTTCATCACCTCGTTCGAGATATGCGTCTGGACAACGGGAGCGACTTCTTCCAGTACTTCAGGATGACGCGGCAAAGGTGTGTGTTCCTCCCTAGGAATCGCTTGTAAAACGAAGCCAGCCGCGCACACAGGAGCTGACTGCTATTGCTATTTTTGTGCAGGTTCGACCAGCTACTTGCTCTGGTCGGGCCCCAACTACAAAGAGAGGCAACTCCTTGGAGGAAGCCGATCACCCCAGGTGAGCGGCTATCGCTAACAATCCGGTAAGCCAGGGCACCTTAATAGGAAGTACATACCTTGATTACATTCGGGGGATTCCGAACGTACAGAGCGCGACACTGTTAGCGCGAACAGGCGATCGCCGGTTTTTCCAGTTTTTCTTTTTGAAACCAAGGGATGTCATCCAAGTTATTATTGCTACGGAAAGAGCTCATTTAGTTCTATAAATTAAGCGCTAAACTTTTGTGCTCGCTAATACTCTTTAGAAGTAGAATGAGAAAATGCGCCGATGTTGTGTTCGCGCTAACAGTGTCGCGATGTGTACTACCGCGAATATGAGTTGCAACACTCAATTTTACTTTTTGCTATTCGTGCGGTTCTAGTAAGCTTTATTATCTCTCGATCTGCGAAAGAGTGGAAAGAATGGTACCTGAACTTTGTATTGCAGCTCTAATATGGATCAATGAGGTGCTGCTGACGAGGTTGTTGGTTGTTTTGTTTGCGTGGCACTTTTCTTTACTATTGTTTAGAACCCCCTACCCTCGTAAGGGCAACAACCGCACTCCCCCTTCCTCCCCCTTCCTCCCCCTTCCTCCCCCAATATTGAAACATCGGTTGTAGAGATTTGATAATTGAAACTTAGGCATGTACAGTTTCATCCCTGAACATGTCGTCAACATAATAGACCTGTTTTTGTGCTGTAGTATGCATTAGGCGGGATGCTCCACCTGTATTTCACTTTGTCACAGCACCGAAGCTGTCTTGTGTTGCACCATACTGAAGCGAGGAGGGGCCTCACTTGTAGAGTTTGTTTTTGTCATGTTTTTCAGATCTTCACCTTGGCACGATACTTGACCCGCTTCAGTCTCCTTGAAGGTTACTCAATGGTTGTCCTAACCAAAATAGTTCAATCAAGGCAGAAAGGTAGACGAAGCGATTAACAGGAATTTATAAATGAACTTTCTTTAAACTAACTTCCTTATTTAAAATCGCTTGGGAGGTAGGTAAGAAGATGACACGACCATTACTCTCTGTGATTTTGTCTTCTTTTATATGCTAGACTACTGCTAGCAACTACTGGCATAGTTTTTCAGTCTACTCTTTGCTCACCAATATATGCAATTGGAGGCTTATTGAAATTTACCGCTGTAAGGTTGACTTTTTAGGCCACCTTCTTGTTTACATGTGCTTATGATGGCTATCAATTTCAATGTTTTAGGTACCTGGCGCACGGATCCTCGCAGAGAATCTGCGCGTCCTGTTACAGGATCGGACGCTCAACGACCTCCCTCATCATTGGGGAAACCTGTCGGGCGCTGCATAGAGTGCTGGACCCACTGTACAGAACTGTAAGCATATGTGCTTGCTCAGCACTTAACTGTATTACCAGTGCATGAGGCGTGTGAAACACAGCCCTTATTGTATATGCTCAGAAAGGCAAGCATAACATGGCTCGTGTCTATACTCCGTCTCAGTAGTTCCGTGCAGCAGTGTGGAACCTACGGATTTCCTCAGCCAATGAGGATGGCCAACGCCCCTAACATGTTCTTCCGCACGTCGACTCCTTGTCGTCTGCTCGTGCAAGCTCCTGGCGACCGAATGCACGACGAAGCCGCGAGGCTATCTGCTCAAAACGTCATGCTACTTCTTCCTCCGTCGCCGTCATTTCTTACGCTCCTCTTCGCATGAGTTTTTGTGCTTGTCTACCTACGCTGGGCTGTACCTAACATCCGGCTGGTACAGCCGAGTGGGCTGTACCTAACATCCGGCTGGCGTTTAAACTCGGTTTAAAATCGCGTCATTTTGGAAATTTCAAGCACAGATGTGCCGATTTTGACATGCAAGTTATCGTATAATGCTCTGCTCAATAAAAAGACTAACACAGTCTAATTGCGATGTTACCTGCGTACGAAAAAAAAAATGGAAAAACTGTGTCAAGCGGGTTTCACATGCAGCGATTTTGGCCCTAGAGCGGCGCGATTTCTGCCGTCGCGGCGCTCGTGCCGCTCAACCGCTGGTGCTGGCCAGAGCGCCGCGACGGCATAAATCGCGCCGCTCTAGGGCCAAAATCGCTGCATGTGAAACCCGCTTCAGAGTGGCCGGTCGCTCCGGTGAAAAGTAAATCCGGTCGCTGTAGCTATTTTACTATACGAAGTTGATACTGGTGTGGGCCTTTAGCGACAAGGAGTGGAAGTCTGGAATAATAAATTAAAACATGCTCTCCTGACGCAATAGACGCAGTGGTTGAGTTGCCGGCTGACTCCACTGCTATTGAAGTAACAAAGCAAAGATACGCTAGTAGATCATTTACTGAAATAAAACAAAAGAGCGCTAAAGGCTGATTTTGGAGTAGCCATAAATATTCTAAGGGCCGGTTGCACCAACGCCGCTTAGCGCAAAGCGGAGCTTAGCCGGGAACCTAAGCTAAGTTTCGGTTTCGTTCGATTGCACCAAAATCGCTTATCGCTAAACCTAGCACTAAACTACGTTTATCGTAAGCGCTCAACATTGGGCGCTTTGCTTTTGGTTGTTTCTTAATCCTGGATTTAAAACATCTCGGCTGGTTTGTGGCGGTCGACGCGGTGGACGAAATTGGTTGTACAAAGTGTTTTAGGCTATAACAGCGTGAAGTCTCGACAGAATGACCTTCGATTGTGACGGATGCAAAATATTGTCGCGTGAAGTGTTTATCGACCCCTGTTTTCAAGCTGGATCTCCACTCTCAGTGCGTGTTATCCCTAACCGAGATACGTACGGAGCTGTGGGGCTCACGTCTGTCTTCACGTTGGTTATTCTGTCAACGAGCTTATTGGTATGTATACCTTACTGATTTTCGCGTAACTGTAACGTATTGTTATTTACCAGCTTTTTTATTTCTACTTGCAACGCATATCCTTCAATCCGATGAGCGCGTTGATAGTGGCAGTACATGATCTCGGCGATCAGCTGATTGTCGACCCTTCTGCCGTTTGCATCAGATTGAGGCGCTTTTAGGTTATAAAACAGCGAAAAGTCAATTTCTTTTGTTTTCTGAGTTTCGAGACAATCTTCAGTGAATTTTTCTTGTCTCGCGAGTAGAATCTGGGCTTCAGAAAACTGTATCGTTCCATAACCGTAGCTTTTCTGGTGGTCGCGCTTTTTAGGAATATTTGGCTTTATATATTTCATTCGTGGCGACGACAACTTCTATTCGTGGCGACGACAACTCGACGACTTCTATTCGATGATTTCCGGGCATTTTCGCAGCTGCCGTGGCGAGTTCGTCACTGTTTTGAACTTCATCGGTCTCAGGCATGACTTGATTTTAGTAGTCATCTTACCTGCCTACTTATTCTCGATGATGTTTTGTCTTCAGCGATGTAGCGAGTAGAGCGTCCTTCTCGCGTTCGGTGAGATTTGGGGCCCCCGATGGCTCCTTTATCTCAAAATGTGAGCACGAAAACTACTGTCACTGTCAAAATATTCTGTTATCAACCCATAATAAACACACAATCACATATGTAAAGAGCATTTGTGTTTATTTAAAGCGTTGACTCCTGTTTTTAAAAGTTAAGCGAAAAAAATGATTGAATTTGGAGACCTTTAATTCGTTGCTCACCGAAAAAATACAGCGAAAAGCAGACGGCAACGACGGCTACTACAGCAGGTTTTTTTAGGTTTTTTGTTTACATCACGAGATTCCTCTCCGCCAATCGTATTCGTCCCTCTGAGCGTTCCCTAGTTCGCTCTTTTGTCCCTACATTCCCTAGGCAAATCCAGCGTTTAGCTAGGGGCGCGTCTGTAAAGCCGGGTTAACGTTGGTGCAACCGGAATTTAAACCCGTGCTTACCCGAGCTCGGTTTAGTTCGCTAAGCCGACTTAGGAAAGATCCGCTTTGGGTTAAGGTAAGCGACGTTGGTGCAACCGGCCCTAAGAATGCGAACCACTTCATAACGGCAGCCACGAGCGAGAGTTCGATGTTTGGTACAGCCCGCCGGTACACCCCAAAGATGGAGAACGGCAAACTCCCTGTTTGTCGTCTGTTAGCAGAGTCGGGCCAACACCACCTAGAGCGAAGGCCGCAGCGCTCGGAGTTGTGACGTCACAGATTCACGACGAGTGGGCCAACCTGAGAGGAAGGCTTCTCCGCAACACATGCTCTCTTTTTTTTTTTTTTTCTTAAATGTGTTTTTCCAAAGACGCCAAGCGGCGCATGCTCTGGCCTTTTTTGTTTTTGTTTTAACTTTCTCCGAGCCCAGGGTCTCCCGGTGCTTGCGCAATAGACAATTTTTGCCTCCTTTGCGCACGGCGGCTTGCTCGAGTGCCGCGGCGGGAGTACGCGAACTGCTCTAACCGTCTCTTTTTGTCTTTTGTGTTTGGTGTGCGTGGCGGTTTACGCGTGGTGTTTGTCAAGTTACAGGCGGCTTTCGGGCTAGCCATGTCTCATAAATGCTGTGTCCCCGGGTGCCATGGGAACTATGAAACGTCGTCGAAGAAAGTGTCTAAGTTCCCGGAGGATGAAGATCTAAAAAGTATGGGTGCGGGCGATTCCTCGAAAAAACCTGGTTCTATTGACGCATACCAGGGTGAGAACTCTCATATCTTTTCACATTTTTTTTTTAATTATTGAGTTTATTTCGTTGAATGTTACGCTGACATGGCAGCAAAGGCGACAAGCACAAGCTAGCTCTCGCTTTTAATTTTAGAAACGTATCTTTGTAGCGCAAGCTTCCGTTTTCAAAACCACGGTCAGGAGCCTGTAGCCTTCGCTCTATGCCCCCTTCTTGTTCCTACAACTGTGGCGCATATTATTAAAGGAATCAATGAAATCGTCGAGGTCTCGGAATCTGAAGGAAATTTTACCATGGACGCCAACAAAGGAACGCGACTCAGAGACGACTTTAAAGAACCAGTGACTTCTGCA
The DNA here is from genome assembly GCA_013358835.2 of Ixodes persulcatus. NCBI lineage: Eukaryota > Metazoa > Arthropoda > Arachnida > Ixodida > Ixodidae > Ixodes > Ixodes persulcatus. Next base: position 15,994 of record JABSTQ010000674.1, read on the forward strand.
GAGGACGATCCCAATGTGCATTTTTTGTGCAGTCTTTTTGACTGGCTGGACGCCTGGCTTGACGTATATGGGAGAGCAAGAACCTTACCAGTAGCACGCTAACCAAGGGGACTCACGGAGCACTCCGTCAAACAACCCGTGCACTTGTACAGATCACCGAATACTGCTTCGCTGAACTCGGGCTGAACTATGTGGGTTTACTACGGTTTAGAGAATGCCATTTCATCGAAGCACGTTTTAGAGAATGGGCACGTTTTATCGAAGCACAGTTTAGAGAAAGCAGAGCCTCAGTTTAGAGAAACGCCGTTTATCGAAAAGGGGACGCTTTTTTAAGAGGCTTTCCTACTTCTCGCGTGTATCACTGGTCCGCGTGTTAAGCCATGCCCCCCGCTGCGCTCCCGGCGCTTCGCGGCGGCAGACTGCGGCGGCTCATTACTAAAATGTTAACTCACCTGATTTACCCGTACACGCCGCTTCGCGGCGGCCGAATTCGCTAAAAGGAGGCTCAATGCCATTTTCTCTAAACTGGTTTCTCTATAAAGGCATTCGATAAACCGGGGTCGGTAAAACGGCGTTCGCTAAAACGAGCTTCACTAAACCGCATGCCTCCGGAACTGTCCTGCTGGGAAAGATTCAGACTGATAGCTTGGAAGACCGTTTCGGGAAGTACAGGCAGCTGGCTGGCTCGCAATATCACATATCTATTAGGCAGCCTTATGAAGGTGAAAATAAGCTGCGACTGCAGAGTACGTGGCCGACAATCCCGTGTGAAGACGAGCGATGGGAGCAGCTTGAAAAACAAGTAGACACGCCACGGCCCATGCTGCAACATATAGTTACAGGAGAGGCAGTGTCACAAGCAATAAATTAGACCCTCCCAGTCCTAGTCTCCGTGGCAGGGACCAGGGTACACAGTTTATGCCGCTTTCAAAAAGCCGAAATGTCAAAAATCCAAAGCGGCGCGTACCGAAGAAGATATGACGGCAACATTTTCACTTGCGCAGGAGAACTACTCTCTTGTCAAGCAATTCGATGGGGGGGGGGGGGGGGGGCTCCTTTATCCAACTATGTTCGCCGTTAATGCCATGACACACAATTACGTTGTTGCTCAAGAACTCTCCAAGCAGACAGAGTTTATGAAGGTTCCGATCCAGCCTCAGTTCGTCAGCGAGCTTACAATGGAACTGCTGTCTACCAACGAGACTTCTGACTTCGATCGACGCATGTGAAGAAGGACACACAAGTGAGCTCGTGCTGAAGAACTTGTTCTGGTGCAGCACGAACATTGTGCTGAAAAACTATTGTGGAAAGGTGAACGAAAAGCTTATGAGGCTAATCCCAAGTCAAAGAAAAGAAAATATGAAACCCTAAAATCTAAATAATTATTTTATATTCAGTGCAACAGTTGTCATAGCATTATTATTATTATTATTTACATTGCCGTACGTGTGCTGTGTCTTAGTGTCGCGAAAGCTACAGAGCGGCATCTAAGTTGCTTGTGTTTGAATTGTGTCAAGATGGATACAAGAAGAAAGTATGGATACACGAGAATATACAATTTGAAGCTTTCAAAGGTAAGAGAACTTATATTCACAGCATCTATTCGTAGTGTGAATGAACGCGGGTACATGTGGGAATAAAGCTCTCACAGCTGCATGTGTCGCTTACTGAAAATTATTCTTTAAGTTTGCTACGTTTGCCTGCACTCGGTTAAATCAAAACTTGTGCGCTTTGGTCTAGGTGGCGTCTTTGCCTCTTTTTTGTGTCTTTTCTGCGCTTAATTTTTCGTCTTCGTGTCTCAGTTTCGGATTAATTACTTTATGAAAAACATTCCCCAGTTCGCCTGCAGTATTGTTTTTATTATCAAATGTTCTCTTCTGGTAAAAAATACATTTAAACACATTACACTTTTTCGTGCTCCAAAAGTCCACATTTTTTAAAGTAATCTTCTTTTCATTAGCATCACATACGAATTCAGTAACCGCACATGTCATCACCAACTTGATTGCTGCTGTTATGCATTTTGGCGGGTCCCATCACCTACAATAACGTTTCAGCTAGGGCATTTACTTTTTGTTTGTTTGTGTCTTCAAACTCCTAGAGATAATTAAAGCACCCAAGGTTTGGATGCCTAAAACGAAAACCCATCTCTCTCAAAACGTCGTTAACCTTGTTCGTTCATATAATAACAATAATTGTACGTCCTAATATGCTGCCCGTGTAACAAAATATGTTTCCCAGTCATACAGATATTTTTAAATCCTTTTTACTGATTAACAAATGTTTGGGTCAATAAAAAATGCCATTCTTCGTCGATAAATCTATGCGCGACGCCTTCAGTGCAACGCTTTTCCGCGGCGCTCGCCAGCCGACTCGTGTGACGTCACCGGAGGAGCGCTGCGGCCTTCAGCTCTAGGTGGTGTTGGCTGAACTTCCCGGATGTGTGGAGAGGGTGCTGTGGTCTAACAAAATTGCGCCGCCCTGAGAGCGCTAAATGGAATGGTCTATACTATAGGCTCCCTACGGGAGCCAGAGTTGCGCATCTGCTTTCCACGTGCCGCCGCGCCGCTATTCGCCGAGATCCTATCCCGTGAGGAGCAGACTCAAATGCCGTGCAAGAAAGTAGACGTTGCGTGCGCCCCGGCGTACGCCCCTGCTTTCGAGCGCGCCTCGAACGCGCGGCGCGGATATTCGCCGAATTCGGTCACGTGAGGTGCAGAATCAACATGCCGTGCAGGAAAGACGGCGCTACGGGGATGAACACGCAACTATGGCTCCCGTAGGGAGCCTATACACCTTTTTCGCGTAGCGTCGGACCCAGCCACGTTGTCCCCATATCCGGTATGCGTTCCGAAAAAAAAAAGCAAGAGATTACAACACCGAACAAGTAAAAAAGTATAGAAGAGTCATAACAAGAACGACTTACGGTTGCTATTAAAATGTGAACACGTTCTGCTGTCGAGACGAGAGGAAAGCGATGTTTTCACGCATACCGGAAGTGCCAGAATTGAAGATGGCGGCGCCCACGTAGAAAAGATGTATACAGGAACTCTACAAGCACTGGTACCACAGATCGAGCAGCACCTACCTCCGTGCTTATGCCAAGGACTCTTAAGGCTGGTTCACACTGGGCCGTTTCTTACGTTATGTTAAGTTACGTTACGTTATGTTATGTTACGTTACGTTCCGCTTGCGTACAGCACGTTCACACTGTTCCGTCAAAGCTCTGTAGAAAATATGCAACGACCAATAGCAAACCACCTGCATTGTCTGAGATTAGCCAACAGCAAGCGAGCTAGCCAGGCAACACTGACAGACATGGCGGCCAGCGAGCGGACGGTCGACTTTCGTGTGGTCTGCACCGGTGACATGTCTCCGAACTGTGAAAGTCCCGATATGCTGCATGCGCTGTTTGTTCAGTGCATCGAGAGCTACGTTGCTCAATCCGGCAGCAACACGGACTGGGCACTGATAGCGCGAGCCACCGCTGCGATGATTCTGCGGTCTCGACGAAGGCGCCACTGTCGAGAGTGGATACGGTTCCTTCTTCGATCGAGGGAAACGTTTGGCGAGTTTCATCACCTCGTTCGAGATATGCGTCTGGACAACGGGAGCGACTTCTTCCAGTACTTCAGGATGACGCGGCAAAGGTGTGTGTTCCTCCCTAGGAATCGCTTGTAAAACGAAGCCAGCCGCGCACACAGGAGCTGACTGCTATTGCTATTTTTGTGCAGGTTCGACCAGCTACTTGCTCTGGTCGGGCCCCAACTACAAAGCGAGGCAACTCCTTGGAGGAAGCCGATCTCCCCAGCTGAGCGGCTATCGCTAACAATCCGGTAAGCCAGGGCACCTTAATAGGAAGTACATACCTTGATTACATTCGGGGGATTCCGAACGTACAGAGCGCGACACTGTTAGCGCGAACAGGCGAATCGCCGGTTTTTCCAGTTTTTCTTTTTGAAACCAAGGGATGTCATCCAAGTTATTATTGCTACGGAAAGAGCTCATTTAGTTCTATAAATTAAGCGCTAAACTTTTGTGCTCGCTAATACTCTTTAGAAGTAGAATGAGAAAATGCGCCGATGTTGTGTTCGCGCTAACAGTGTCGCGATGTGTACTACCGCGAATATGAGTTGCAACACTCAATTTTACTTTTTGCTATTCGTGCGGTTCTAGTAAGCTTTATTATCTCTCGATCTGCGAAAGAGTGGAAAGAATGGTACCTGAACTTTGTATTGCAGCTCTAATATGGATCAATGAGGTGCTGCTGACGAGGTTGTTGGTTGTTTTGTTTGCGTGGCACTTTTCTTTACTATTGTTTAGAACCCCCTACCCTCGTAAGGGCAACAACCGCACTCCCCCTTCCTCCCCTTCCTCCCCCTTCCTCCCCCAATATTGAAACATCGGTTGTAGAGATTTGATAATTGAAACTTAGGCATGTACAGTTTCATCCCTGAACATGTCGTCAACATAATAGACCTGTTTCTGTGCTGTAGTATGCATTAGGCGGGATGCTCCACCTGTATTTCACTTTGTCACAGCACCGTAGCTGTCTTGTGTTGCACCATACTGAAGCGAGGAGGGGCCTCACTTGTAGAGTTTGTTTTTGTCATGTTTTTCAGATCTTCACCTTGGCACGATACTTGACCCGCTTCAGTCTCCTTGAAGGTTACTCAATGGTTGTCCTAACCAAAATAGTTCAATCAAGGCAGAAAGGTAGACGAAGCGATTAACAGGAATTTATAAATGAACTTTCTTTAAACTAACTTCCTTATTTAAAATCGCGTGGGAGGTAGGTAAGAAGATGACACGACCATTACTCTCTGTGATTTTGTCTTCTTTTATATGCTAGACTACTGCTAGCAACTACTGGCATAGTTTTTCAGTCTACACTTTGCTCACCAATATATGCAATTGGAGGCTTATTGAAATTTACCGCTGTAAGGTTGACTTTTTAGGCCACCTTCTTGTTTACCTGTGCTTATGATGGGTATCAATTTCAATGTTTTAGGTACCTGGCGCACGGATCCTCGCAGAGAATCTTCGCGTCCTGTTACAGGATCGGACGCTCAACGACCTCCCTCATCATTGGGGAAACCTGTCGGGCGCTGCATAGAGTGCTGGACCCACTGTACAGAACTGTAAGCATATGTGCTTGCTCAGCACTTAACTGTATTACCAGTGCATGAAGCGTGTGAAACACAGCCCTTATTGTATATGCTCAGAAAGGCAAGCATAACATGGCTCGTGTCTATACTCCGTCTCAGTAGTTCCGTGCAGCAGTGTGGAACCTACGGATTTCCTCAGCCAATGAGGATGGCCAACGCCCCTAACATGTTCTTCCGCACGTCGACTCCTTGTCGTCTGCTCGTGCAAGCTCCTGGCGACCGAATGCACGACGAAGCCGCGAGGCTATCTGCTCAAAACGTCATGCTACTTCTTCCTCCGTCGCCGTCATTTCTTACGCTCCTCTTCGCATGAGTTTTTGTGCTTGTCTACCTACGCTGGGCAAACGCTCCAGTTCTGCCGCCGCAAAACAGGCAAGTCTCGCCTGCTTCACCTGGCGAGATGAGCCTGCTCTGCCCATGGCTCGAGCGAACTCAGGAGGCCTTTGATGCGCACGAGCAGTTTCACGGTGATACGGACCTTCAGGCTTTGTGTCACTACTACCAGAGGTGAAATGAAACTTAGCACCTTTCCAGCAAAAGAAACCGGGAGAGCAAAGCTGTACACGAAGAATGAGAACGGACTTGGCGTACTGGCACGCATGTGGGTCAGCCGGAACAGCGCGCTTCGTTTGCCTGCGTCATATCACGAAGGGAACAATGTAACCCCTTAAAAGGGAGAAAAGGTATAAAATACTGGTTACTAAACGCTAACAGTCCCTCCGAACATCACTTTTGACAACGACCCGAACACCTGTGAGGCTAGTTTGTGACGGCATATACGTTTTTCGTTGCATTCGTGCTATTGCGTGCCTCCCTACGGAAGCTACAGATGCCCTCGACCAATTAGGACGGCGAATGCCTCCTACAAGGTGTTCCTCAGCGCCTTGTCGTCTCCTCCAGGTGCCCGCAGCCAGAGTGTTAGAAGTAGCGATGAAACAATGCTTTAAAAAATCGGTTTTTGTTGAGCCGCGACTGCTTTGCATGCCAAATTTTGCTCTATATTTCTGCGTCTGCTGTCTCCTGAGCTGCTAATGTTGACTCTGATAGCTGCTGTTCCAAAAAAACACATGCTTTGGTGAGGTAGTCTTGTCGTAGCTGCCAGAATCTGCACACAATTGTACGTCTAGTGCTTAATCAGCTCGAAAATATGAGTTTATGCTGGGCCGCGACTGCTTTGCATGCCAGATTTTGCTCTATATTTCTGCGTCTGCTGTTTCCTGAGCTGCTAATGTTGACTCTGATAGCTGCTGTTCCAAAAAAAGACATGCTTTGGTGAGTTAGTCTTGTCGTAGCTGCCAGAATCTGCACACAATTGTACGTCTAGTGCTTAATCAGCTCGAAAATATGAGTTTATGCTGGGCCGCGACTGCTTTGCATGCCAGATTTTGCTCTATATTTCTGCGTCTTTTGTTTTCTGAGCTGCTAATGTTGACTCTGATAGCTGCTGTTCCAAAAAAACACATGCTTTGGTGAGGTAGTCTTGTCGTAGCTGCCAGAATCTGCACACAATTGTACGTCTAGTGCTTAATCAGCTCGAAAATATGAGTTTATGCTGGGCCGCGACTGCTTTGCATGCCAGATTTTGCTCTATATTTCTGCGTCTGCTGTTTCCTGAGCTGCTAATGTTGACTCTGATAGCTGCTGTTCCAAAAAAAGACATGCTTTGGTGAGTTAGTCTTGTCGTAGCTGCCAGAATCTGCACACAATTGTACGTCTAGTGCTTAATCAGCTCGAAAATATGAGTTTATGCTGGGCCGCGACTGCTTTGCATGCCAGATTTTGCTCTATATTTCTGCGTCTGCTGTTTCCTGAGCTGCTAATGTTGACTCTGATAGCTGCTGTTACAAAAAAAACACATGCTTTGGTGAGGTAGTCTTGTCGTAGCTGCCAGAATCTGCACACAATTGTATGTCTAGTGCTTAATCAGCTCGAAAATATGAGTTTATGCTGGGCCGCAACTGCTTTGCATGCCAGATTTTGCTCTATATTTCTGCGTCTGCTGTTTCCTGAGCTGCTAATGTTGACTCTGATAGCTGCTGTTCCAAAAAAACACATGCTTTGGTGAGGTAGTCTTGTCGTAGCTGCCAGAATCTGCACACAATTGTACGTCTAGTGCTTAATCAGCTCGAAAATATGAGTTTATGCTGGGCCGCGACTGCTTTGCATGCCAGATTTTGCTCTATATTTCTGCGTCTGCTGTTTCCTGAGCTGCTAATGTTGACTCTGATAGCTGCTGTTCCAAAAAAAGACATGCTTTGGTGAGTTAGTCTTGTCGTAGCTGCCAGAATCTGCACACAATTGTACGTCTAGTGCTTAATCAGCTCGAAAATATGAGTTTATGCTGGGCCGCGACTGCTTTGCATGCCAGATTTTGCTCTATATTTCTGCGTCTGCTGTTTTCTGAGCTGCTAATGTTGACTCTGATAGCTGCTGTTCCAAAAAAAGACATGCTTTGGTGAGTTAGTCTTGTCGTAGCTGCCAGAATCTGCACACAATTGTACGTCTAGTGCTTAATCAGCTCGAAAATATGAGTTTATGCTGGGCCGCGACTGCTTTGCATGCCAGATTTTGCTCTATATTTCTGCGTCTGCTGTTTCCTGAGCTGCTAATGATGACTCTGATAGCTGCTGTTCCAAAAAAACACATGCTTTGGTGAGGTAGTCTTGTCGTAGCTGCCAGAATCTGCACACAATTGTATGTCTAGTGCTTAATCAGCTCGAAAATATGAGTTTATGCTGGGCCGCAACTACTTTGCATGCCAGATTTTGCTCTATATTTCTGCGTCTGCTGTTTCCTGAGCTGCTGATGTTGGCTCTGATAGCTGCTGTTCCAAAAAAACACATGCTTTGGTGAGGTAGTCTTGTCATAGCTGCCAGAATCTGCACACAATTGTACGTCTACTGCTTAATCAGCTTGAAAATTTGAGTTTATGCTGCGTGGTGCACATCACCCTCGATTAAAGTCTGTCACAGAGGTTGACATCCAATATTTTCGTCATCCGTGCTTGTGTCATCAGAGCCTGTGGCTTCTTCAGCAAGGCCGATGATCAAGGGACGCTGATGATTGACAAAATCGTCGATGATGTGGTCTGTTTTTCTCATAATTTTTTCTTCGTCACCAAAATGTCTCGCAAAGTTTTTTCACTTCTCCGCTGTCACTTGCTGTATCCCCTTCCAGACAAGCGGCTCCAAATCCTTCATTTTGAATGTAGTGTTTGCAGAGGCAACGAAGTATTTCACATCGCTCCACACAAGTTTAATTTGGTAAAGTTGGCAATGGTACGGTGGCAGGCGTACCACAGTGTGACCTGCCTTGCTGGCGATCCTGTCGCCAGCGAGGCAGATGAATTGTTTCATTGACATATCTTGAAACGTTTCTTCAGCACCTACTTTTCCGCAGCATTTCGGCGGCTGCTTTTAGCTCTGGCACGTCCTCGTCCCAGGCTAGGGTAGGTTAATTTTTGCGTTAGATCGACCTATGCAAGCCACATAGCAAAATAAGCCTCTTGTCAACATACTCACGGAGGAGACTTGGTGTGGAAGCAAGTGCGGACGTGACAATATAAGCAGAGACGCGATATTTGGACAAACCACAGCAAGGGCTGTGGTGCCATTTCGGATGTTGCGAGTTCCGTGAATTGGTTTTCTATGTTGCAGTCGCTGCGGGTCGTCACAGTAATCGTTCCATTTCCACACAACGAGCAACACTTTACTATTTACACCGCTGAGAATAATACATCGACATTCGAAAGCTTGCAAGGTCAAAACACCATCGTCCACGTTCCTCGTCGTCGTTCTTCTCTTCTTTTCCTTTTCTTTTCGTGCGCACGTGCCGGGGCAGCTTCGCAGACTTCTTTCTTTTCTGCTTCTACTCCCTGTTCGTCTAACGCCAACAGAGGTTTATCCGACGTTAGTTGCAACACACTCCCCACCGAATGGGTTCGAACCCATTCTAAATTTCAGTTACTTCTATTGGATAAAGCAATTGTACCGGTCGTTTCAGCAACAATCCCCTGTTTAAACACACGACACATGAACGAATCTTTCCATCCCGACCCAAAAACATTTGTTCAATCCTGCCCATCTTCCACAGCAAACGCGGAAGCTGCTCCTTAAGCAGGACAAGCTGTCCGACCTCAAGGGGCGTGGATTTCCTTTGCTTTCTTTCATAGGCGGATCGGAGCTCTCTCTGATATTCCGATCGCCACGTCTCCCAAAATCTGTTAAGAAGCTCCTTCCTGCGTTTCCAAAGCTGGCGGAGCACCTCAGGTGACGAAGTGAAGTCTTTTTTCTCCGCCACCGGAAGCGCCGTCAGCCTTCGTCCCGTGAGGAAGCTTGCAGGAGTGAGCGACTCGCCCTCGTCGATCTCATTGTAGACAAATGTGAGGGGCCGTGAATTTACCACGGCTTCAATCTCGCAAAGAACTGTGTGTAATTCTTCCGAGTCCAAACATTTCTTACCGATCACTTTCCTGAGCCCAACTTTTACCGATCGGACGAGTCGCTCGTAGAAGCCTCCCCACCATGGCGCCCGCTCAACAATATAGCGCCACTCAATATTCGCGTTGGCGAAGTGGTCTACCACGTCTGGGTGTCGGAGCGTCTTCCAGAGTTCGGCCAAGTCTTTGGATGCCCTCTTGAAGGACAGCGCATTGTCCGAGTACACGATGCGACATAAACCCCTTCGCGACACGAACCTTCGGAACGCAAGCAAGAAGCTTTTTGTCGAGACGTCCGGCACGAGCTCCAAGTGCACCGCGCGCGTGACGCCACAGGTAAACAAGGCAATGTATGCCTTGTGCGTGAGTTCATTTTCTCGCACGTACATCGGCCCCGCAAAGTCTATGCCGACCACCTCAAAAGGGTCCGCCTGCGTGGTTCTCGTACCCGGCAAAGGTCCCGTTGGAGCACTGGCAGGAGTGGCACTGAACCTCTGGCAGGTCACGCAAGCATGCACTACCTTCTTCACCAACTGTCTTCCGCGGATGATCCAGTACCTCTCGCGAAGTTGCATGAGAGTGTCTCGTGGCCCCCCGTGTTTCATCTGTCGGTGAGCTTCGATGGTCAGCAAGGTGGAATACCGATGTTCGTTGGGCAACACGACGGGTTCACGTTCATCCCGAGTCAAGTTTGCTGATTGGATACGGCCTTTGATCCGGAGCACTCCCTCTTGGTCGACGAATGTTTGGAAATTTCGCAAGGCTGACTCAGACGGCGCTGCCTTGTTTCCAGCGGCACAACTAATCTCGGAGGCAAACGCCGAGCTTTGCGCCTTCTTTATCCAAATGGTTTGTGCTGCTTGGATCTCCTCGGCGCTCAGCGATCCAGTATTCTTGATTGGTGATCGAAGGTTATGGACAAACCGAAGCACCCAGGCTGTTGTTCGGTGTAGTCTCACAGCCGAACTGAATCTCGAGATGTCGATGAACTCCACGGACGTGTCTGCAGGTACTAAAGTGACTACAGCCTTCGAAGCTTTCTCCTCGAGCTTGTCGTGGGAAAGCACCCCAACAGTTTCTTCGGGCCATTCGGTTGTTGGAAGCTGTAGCCAACTTGGTCCGGTCCACCAGAGCGAAGCAGAGAGCAGTCGATCAACTTTCAGCCCTCGGGTCATCAAATCTGCGGGATTTTCTTACGGGCAGT
>JABSTQ010000675.1:0-76329 GCA_013358835.2 Ixodes persulcatus
TCAGATAAGTCGCATGGTTGAGGCATGAGAGTTAGCTGACAATTGCTCTCGGTGAAACAATTCTGTAGTCATCGCCGCTTTCCTTAGATGATCAAAACTGATTAGAGTTTATTACCGTCTCTCCGGAGCCCATAGTTTCGGTTTTGAACGAAATCTCCGAAAACAAATTTTGACATGAAAATAACAAAACAAACCCGGGAAAACAAACTATGGTCTGTCAGTTTATGTGCACCGGTTACACTTAACCATCTCAGTTCAAATACCTATAAAAATGGGCATTAAACAAAAGAAAATCTGTTAAAGGACACATGCAAAGAAAAAAAACATTTTTTTTTTAAACAGCTTAGATGGAAAAAGGATATTATAAAACGATTTTACAACGAAGAAAAAAATTTTTAGAGCTATATTTACGGCGCTACACGAATTTGTAGTTGGCGCCCGCTGGAGCCGCCGCTGGTCACGTGGTAGGCCCGCGCGACGCCGCACTGCGTCGCCGAGCCGTAAAGCGACGCCGCCGCCGCACGCTGAGCGTTGTGCGAACGCCGCTTCAACGCGTTTCTCCATGCCGCCGTCGCCGCCGCCGCAGAAGTTCGTCTGGTTCGGGGCGCCGCCGCCGTCATCTGACCGGCGCACAGGTCGATCACGTCTGCTTGCGCTTTTTCAGGAGTTTCCTTTGGGCTCTAAAAGTTACTTATTCATCTTAGTTTTTGTTATACTTCAAACAAAGATGAATAAGTTACTTTTAGAGGCCAAAGGAAGCTTCCGAAAGAGCGCGAGCACCACGTGACAAATATGGGCCCGTCACGTGATAAATAAGGGCCACTTTTCCGCGGCGCCCGCGGGCGCCAACTACAAATTCGATAGCGCCGTAAATATAGCTCTAAAAAATTTTTTTCTTCGTTGTAAAATCGTTTTATGATATCCTTTTTCTATCTAAGCTGTTTAAAAAAAATGTTTTTTTTTCTTTGCATGTGTCCTTTAAATTGAATGCGCTACCCCTGCAGGCGGCCGGGCCGAGCCGACGCGACCTGGACTCAGCGGGACGCCTTTTTTGGAGGTCGATACGGGGCAGAGCGAAGTAGCAGAGTAGTATTTTGACGTCTGTGACGTCATGTCTTGTTTTAGTCATTTACTTTGACATCTTCACTTCGCGTACTCCTCCGGAGTAGGCTCCCAGCTCGGATCTCCGAAGTCAACACAACTGTCATAGTTGGTAAAAAACGGCCCGTGCCAGTTGTTTGCAAAGCGACGTAGATGGAAACTACTCGCCGCGGCGTTTTTCGCGGCCTCGGAGATGCAGGAGCGAGCCGACGTTAAAAAAGATACGTTTCAACTACGAGAGTGTCGGTAAGAGCCACGTGAATACCTGTGCACACTCGGAGCGGACGCGCACGTGTGATCGAAGTGCTTCGGGACCGATCTTTTACGAGTACCAGTCGTTACTGACGTGGCACTCGGCAAAAAAAGATGGAACCGGCATTGCGTAGCTCCCACGAACTCTTATAACTCGGCAGTAATGTACTATTAATGAAAAAACAGTTAGGGCGCAGGTGAGCTGGTGTAGATTTACCATTTTGTTAGACCACCTGAGACTGGGTGGAAAGAAATACGTTGTCGTGTTTCTTTCCACCCAGTCTCAGGTGGTCTAACAAAATGGTAAAAATAGTAATGTACTATCGGAAACAATTGAGCGTGAACGCGCCTCCGCGGCGACAAGCGCGTCAGAATAAAAATGGCCCACTAATAACAAAGTGTACATACCGTGTTGCGAAAGTAATCCATACGGCGTTTATTTGAGCTCCATATCACACAAAACAAGGAGATAGAATCGACGACAGCGTTCGTCACCACTCTTCCGGAAAAGAAGATGACAAGGGGAAGAGAATGACCCCCACCTCAATCTGAAACTGAGGTCAGCGATCGAACTATGATACGGAAGGGTCCACAAGGGTCGGGCGGGCGCGTATTCCATTCAGCAAGCCAGCCGGTCGGTCGTGGGCAGACAGTCTTGGCCAAGGACCGCCGGAGCAACGCCGGCAACGCTGCGACGAGTCGGAGTGCCCGTTGGCGACGTTGTCGGTCATGTTGATTTGATCGTGGAAAGACTTCGCCGGAGCTGTTGTCGTACGTACATTCTTGGCGTAAGATGTTTCGTGTATCCGACCTGTTCTTTAGCGTATGGCACTGCAACAATAACACGCTGCGACCGCCGCCTCCCCCCGCCCCAAATAGACGAACAAGAACGAACCGCCACAAGCTCTCCGGCTCGCGTTCCGCCAACCGTAAAAAAAAAAAAAAAGGAGAAAAAGAAACATTTTTTTTGCTTGTTTTTACGTTTCCGGGAGTGACGTCACGGACGTCACTGCCCCGTATCGACCTCCAAAAAAGGCGTCCCGGACTCAGCCGCCATGTTTGTTTGGTGGTTGCGCCCCCTATAGGTCGCTGGAGTCGCGAATTGGCAGGATCTCGGAAGGGGGAAGGTTATGACAAGAAAGCAGGGCCCCGTCAAGCAGAGCCTTCTCCAGCGAGAGTCGCTCTTGGCCGTTGGTTTTCACTCCCAGAAGAGACGGACGCGTCGAAGTATCAAGGTGCCAAAGGTGTGCCTGTGGAAAATCACCCGAGAAGGGCGAGGGAAAGCCGTCCACAAAGGAACACGGCCTCGCATTGAATACGAGACGCGCCTTGACATGGCAACGCCCCACGGCCTGCTTTATCTAGGCATAGAGAGGAATGCGGGGAACCACGTGGTTCCTTCACCACCTCTGGAGTATATACATACATATAATCAATTACAACGACCTGATATCAGGATGTTTCACGTCATCATTTAACCTGCTTTCTTCAGAAATGCAGATGTAAAAGTAAAATTGTGGTAAACGAGAGAGCGAGTGTGGTTTTGTTTTTCATATGATTGCTCACCATTTCACGCTCACATTTTAGCTATGATATGAATATGAGCGTCTTTTATTCAAACTCGTTCGCTATTTTGGGGTAATTATTTTTATTTTTTCCAAGAAAATTAAAAATTTGGGAATATCTTTTAGATAAAAGACTGCGCAAACGGCAATCTTGGCGGATATTTGGTTTTCAAGTTATTTACCATTGAAACGGTGAGGTGTTTTTTATTTGTCTGAATTCCGCACCAAGTGATGAGCGAGAAATGTGGTTGAAACTTAAGTTGTTCGCCAAAAAGGTGTCATTATCTTTACGTTTTGACAAATATAAATCCTCCAAACCATACCAAATGCTGGTATTCAATGCATTCCAAGATCCCTCGGAACCGCAAAACTAAATATGTCAAGAATATTTCGAAATGCAATCTTATAATGGCTACGCTTGATTTTATTTTATAAAATACGCAAAGAAAATGGTGCATACCTCAGTTTTGCAAATTGTAACGTTTTGTTTGCATTAAACTGGTGAACTCATTTAAGGTTGCCAGTGTGCTGCATGCGATCGCTGCTTCACCTGAACCACGGCTGACCAGACGGACAGGTGAACAAGCTATAAAAATAAACATTTTGACACAGGAACTGCATTAAAAGGGGGTATAGTAGTTATTTTTATATCATTGTGTTCTCTTTGATAATTTTTGCTTTCCCCTGTACCACTCCTGTTACGTCTTACACACAAGCTGCATTGGCTTATGTGGTAATGAATTTCCAAAGTATAGTAAAAACGCACTAAATTGTATTGTACTGTATTTTATTAATCTCAGTGTGGTCACAGTGAATTCCACTCATAAATTAGTAGCTCATTATATCACCGAAACTGATGTCCTTTATTCGGTTAGTTCAATTTCCCCATGGTAGAATATAGCCGCCAAAACGCAAGCTATTGATGGCCTGTAGCTGAGCCGGTTGGTTATTCATGCTTACTTATTACCAGCTGAACGTTAGGAAAAGCAACGGAGAGAGAAAGAGACACACCGCTGGACTAGCAACCTTTTTAATAAACTTCCTTTTCCTTGACCTCATCCTAAAAAGGGTAGCTTCTTCTTCTTCAGTCAGAGCTCAGACAGAAACTTCCTTTTTTTCCCCCACGAACCGTGGAGTTTTCCTCTTCTTCGACTTTCGGATCTTGCAAAACCTCCTTCTTTTTGTCTTTTACACTTCCGGCGGTCTCAGCCTCGTTTCACTCGGTCGGATCGTGGAGTCAAAAAGTCACAACTTGGTTCATCCGGGGAGCCGCTCTCCTCAGATACATTTTTTCTTTTCTTTGGGCAAGAGCGCGATGGAGGCAACACTCACGCATTCTCCCTCCCGATCCTCAATGGCCAGCGCCTCGAGGATCCCTATGTCATGTGGCAAAAGCTACATAGGGCAAACAGGGCGGTGCATAAACGACCGCACCAGAGAACATGCAGCGTCTGTGGCCGCACTAACGTCGTCGGGCCACCTTTCGGCACACTGTCGGGACTGCAAATGTGCTCCTGATTTCACAAATATTACCGTCATCGCAAAACACAGGAAGCAGCTTGGAAGGGAGCTCCTCGAGGCGCTGGCCATTGAGGATCGGGAGGGAGAATGCGTGAGTGTTGCCTCCATCGCGCTCTTGCCCAAAGAAAAAATGTATCTGAGGAGAGCGGCTCCCCGGATGAACCAAGTTGTGACTTTTTGACTCCACGATCCGACCGAGTGAAACGAGGCTGAGACCGCCGGAAGTGTAAAAGACAAAAAGAAGGAGGTTTTGCAAGATCCGAAAGTCGAAGAAGAGGAAAACTCCACGGTTCGTGGGGGAAAAAAAAAAGGAAGTTTCTGTCTGAGCTCTGACTGAAGAAGAAGAAGCTACCCTTTTTAGGATGAGGTCAAGGAAAAGGAAGTTTATTAAAAAGGTTGCTAGTCCAGCGGTGTGTCTCTTTCTCTCTCCGTTGCTTTTCCTAACGTTCAGCTGGTAATAAGTACGCAAGCTATTGTTTGATTAAATACATTTCCTTCTTACCTAGGGGGTGATGGAGAGGGAAGAGAAGGGAAAGGCAAGGTATTCTGACAAGAGAGCCGTTAGCCGCACTAGGACACGCGATGTGACTCGCCAACCGTAGTTTGGCCCCCATGCTCTAAAGTGTAGCAAACATGTCACTTGAATCATGCATCCTAGAAAGAGGGCACAATGGAATATTTAGTTTGTAGTACGTGTAACTGCCCGACATCTACAAACGAACATTGTGCGTGCTAGTTAGTTTTAGGTGTCAGTTCCTTGACCTTCCATTGCTTGTGTTTCATTACATATTTTTCGGTCGTACACGGTCCAATCTGGATTTCCACAGGATGACAAGAAGGCAAAGCGGCAGCCCGCGGGAAGCCGCCGGAATATGGCGTCTATAACCCTTTTTTCAAAAGACCCTGCCAAGCGTTTTAACCTGTTTCTTTCTTCTTCTGCTTCCCTATCTGTAGTTGAAATACATTCTGTAGTTGCGCCCTCTGCTGTCGTGTTCTTTTCCTTCGTCTCCCTTTTTGTGGTGGTTTCTTCTGTTGTTGAGATGCTCTGTTCTGCTGCTAATTTATTCACAGCGTGTTTCTCCTCTTCTGGTGCATTTTTTTCAGCCTCTGGTACTGCGGCCTCCAGTATTACTTGTAGCTCTTGACTTCTCAGCCATAAGTCGCACTCTTTAAAAGAAGTGATAAGGTATCAATTAATTACGATGTCATCGTTTACATTCTTGGCGACATTACACCGTGGGGTTTACAATCTAGTACTCAAACCTGTAAAAAAAGACTGCAAATAAAATACAAAAATATATTCAATAAAGAGCTCCAGTTCCATCGTGTTTGTGTCACAAATGGGTCAAGAGTAGATACAAATGAGATAAAAGTCCTCAAAAGAGCGCATTACATGCGCTCTTTTGAATATTGTAGTCCACTCATTTGTACCTAGGCCTATCGTGCTTCCAACCAGAATTATGTGGTATTCTATACAAGTAATGAACACCCAATTCAGTTTTCTTGTTACAATAAAGCAATTTCCATTCCTTCAGTCAACGTATTATGACGTTTACTATAAAAACTGTGTACACTGTGTGCACTGAATGACATCATATGCAATCCTGACTGCGCTCTAGAAAACCACACAAAATGGCACTACGCAATGTGAGCAATATTTTAAAGAAAGCATACGTATTCGAGCTGAAAACGTGTGCGATCAAGTAAACGTTCTTGGTGCTTTAATTATATAGTAATAATCAACGCAGTTAACACCAAAACAAAATCACTACACTCACAGTCACCTTAAGGAAAGCAGGTTTTGAGCCTAGGGCATATGCTGCGCAAAACAGCGCCTACAAAATGTGGCTGTCGGAGGAGAAAAGGATATATTTTGGAGTTTTAAAACAAGCACGTTTTTGTAAAGAAAAATTTATAGCTGGCTTATAGAAGAATTGCTCAATAGCCCGGAGGCTTAATAAGCCTCGCTTGGGAGCCAGCTACAACATCAGTCAGTCTATTGTCGCCAGCGCAGGTTACCCACTTTCTCTGTATGTATTTGCACAGGTTCTCACAAAAGGCATATAACTTGTGTCTCAGCGGAGGCTTTAAAAACAAATGAATAATAGGTCGGTTTAGAAAAACGGTACACTTTCAGAAACAAACTGCGAGCCACGGCGGTGGCCAAGGATTGTAAAAACATATTTTTAGCTAAATTATGGACTACAATTTTCAAATCAACTTTTTAATTAGTAAAGATAAACATATGATTACCATAAGAAGCCTGCTGGGCATCATCTGAACCACTAAATCAACTATTTTAGAAAGGTATAACGCAGGCGCAGCATATTACGGTGTTCCGACAAGACGCTCAATTTTGACGCCTTTCCAGGTTTCAGTTTCCCAGAGGAAACGGGAGCGTCTCGTATTATCTTTAACAATTATCGCCTCATTGACTTCCCTACTAAATATGTTAGCTTGCCAACCTTCCATCACTTAAATCTAGAACTAAGCTTGATACGTTAAAATTTTGTTTCTCTTATATGTATAATCACGTTAAAATTAATAAATCTGACGACTTTGAAATCTGAAAAAGCGAATAATAAAGGCATCGCAATAGCATGTTTATTCCAAACCCGTCTATTTTTAGTGTATGTTTTAAATCCAGTTTCTTCCCTAGAGCAATCAAAGAGTGGAATGCTTTACCCTATAAAGCTGTGTTATGTACATTTCTCAGCGAACTCTTCAAATGCATCGGAAAGAATAGTTTGATGGCCACTACATATAGCGATTTGACAGTGGCATTTTTGTTTTAATTTTGCAAACCAGCATGTGTGATTTTTTTTTTAAATCTTATGATATTGTTATTGTATTTTTTCGTGTGCTTCGATTATTCATGGCATGATGTTGGTGTTTTTGACTGGGCAACAGTTCCGTTTTATATTTATTTATTTATGGTAATGTGTATGTTTTGTCATTGCATTGTGATTTCCATTCCTATAATAGCCCTCGCGGGCGGACAGTATCAATAAATGAATAAATAAAATGAAATAAAATTGTAGTTAGTGCTTGGGACCATGTTTGTAGAAATGAGCCTTACGTTCAACGTTGACAGATCTGTAGTCTTGAGAAGCTGATGATATTACCAACCGAGGCATCTAGAGTTACCTAAGGGTATTGAGCTTCTGAAGGTTCACTTCTAAGAAGTGAACCTTCAGAAGTTATCCGACGTGGCCTTAACAAAATACTGCAGTGCATACGATGTAAATAAATAATCGCAACTAACAACAAATGATCCCTAACTTACCTCACAGCTTCCTTCACTTCACAGTCCCATATTTTTGGATTCTTGGTTAACCTTAAAACTATTTCGGTATTCCATAAAAAGGTATAGGGTCCTTACAAGCGCAAACAATGCAAAAATTACACACCGTGAAATTAATTTTCTTTTATGCTTATTTAGCTTACCTTTGCCTATCCTAAGGACGTTACATGCCGGCTGGTTGTATACCACATAGAAGTCAATATCAGTCCGCAGTTGTCCTCCGAACAATGCAAGTTGAGGCTCCCAGAGCTCAAGATAGTCTTCATCTTCATAGTCTTCTTCATCATTCGCTGCGTGAAAAAATACTTGGCACATTATAATCTGTGATGGCATTTTATGCGTAGGTTGGTTAAGCGTAAAATGTTAACTTACCCTCCTGAAAGGGTATGCTTGAGGGATCGCAATCTTCGTCATTATACCTGATGTAATTGTTGCTTCCCTGAGGAATTGTATGTTCTTTGGGGGATTCTAGTTAGAAGGTAAAAAAAATCAACTCGTAATTTACTAGGCTGTTCAAAGTGTTAGACAATAGCTAACTAAAACTGCTTGACAAAATAAACAGAATGTTTTAAGGCTTTATATGCCTGTTTAAAAAGCTGCGATTATAGGGCTAATTGTCACGATATGTCAGTTAACATTCGCATTTTACTGACATTGTAAATGTTGACAATACAAACGTGGTATCATCAGGAACTTGCTGAGCCGCGTCAAAACCACTAAATAAGTAAATTTTAGAAATATTGGGAGCGCGTGCGAGGCACGGTGGTACGCTAAACTTACAACTCGTGCAAGAGGCGCAAGCCTCGTGGTGCCAAAACATGCTCGCGCTATTTTTTCATCTACAAACATCGACGTTTTTTCACCGCCAACATTGCACCCGCTGCACAAGTTATAAATTTCACTCGTCACCGCGCTTCGCATATGCCCCAAGCGTTTCTAAAATGTACTTCTTTCGTGGTTTGTGATGACACTCAGCAATTTTCTAGCGAACTATATGTTTATTTTTGACTAATCAAAAAACAATTAGCAAATTTTAGGGAATTATTCTACGTATCTTGACAAACATCACCCTACGTTATGAACACCCATAGCTGTGTAACCCACCTGCACAGACTGCATTAGCTTAGCTTTCACGGAATTCTTAAAACAAGTCTGTCAAGCCGAAAGAAGATATACATGTCTCTTTTTCAAATGTGTGAATTAGAAATTCCCTCTAAACAGCAGTACAATATATGCCTCGGAATGACGAGGAGTATAGTATCTATAATCTGTACAGTGGCCATCAATTCGCGATGTCAAATTTGCTCTAGAAGCATTAATTGAGGCTTATGTGATCTACAATAATTAAACCACAATACCTTTTTAAGATTATGTTGCGTAGATTGCGTTTTTTTATTTTATTTTTCATTACACAGATAATAAAAACTTCGTTCCCATGGGTATTCGAATATGTTTTTAACATATGTTATAGAGAGTACTGTCTTTGTGGTCTTAGATTTATTCAAGATAATGCAGCACTTCTAATTTTAAATCACTTTAAATCACCAATCGTGCGTTACATACCGTTAAAGCTTCCACGAAAAACATTTTCAATGGTTTAGTCGTTTTGAACAAAAAATCTCACCCACATCGTTGCATTCCAGCTGAAAATAAAAATAATTTATAACCAGATTGATCTCTGTATATTTATTTGGCTCCAACTCGCACCAGTGCATATGCTTATTATTGCCCGGGACCAAAGTCCGCTACCCGGTCATTGTTTTGCAATTACGGCTTAATCTCTGAACGTTCAAGGGGTCCTCCTCTTCTCATGACTAAATGGCCGCCTTCTTCTTTTTCTTTTGCCCTTTTTCCACGCTTTTTTTTGATTAAATGCACTATAATACAAAATAAATTCAAGAGTTAAGATTAGTTTTTGCTAGGCTTCTATTCAATGTTTTTTTTTTAAATTATTTATTGGGCGTTTCTTTGTCTGCTAAGTACTATAGATTGAATTATCAAACGTATGGGAACTAGCTGTGCGAATATATCCGGTATTTAAATTTCGAATAATTCGCTGTGGTATTTAATTTTTTAAAATAAAATATGCACACAAACATAAGACGTTTATGATTAAGTATTCTCAGACATTTTCTTTTTGACCCATTGAGCCTTAATCAACGAATATACCAGTTACTTGCTAGATCTCTTTATTTGTTATGTAATGACCATCCGATCAAGAGCAATAAATGTACTCCATAGATAACAGCTCAAATGGTTTCGAGAGTAAATCTTATGTTATATTGAAATTCTGATAATATATACGTAGGCAAGAAAGACGCACAGAATTAGATTTGGTGTTCAAAATCACGCGCAAGAAAATTCGAACCTTGTCTATATATTTGTTTCTCGGATGCAAAAATTGTTTTTTTCAAAATTACTGGTACAACTTAACATTTCAAGGGCTTCTGGTAGGTTCAGCAGAGTCACCATTACGTCAAAGTGTTTCAGCGATCTCTTTATCACCTCCTAGCTCTCTTTATTACACGTTTATTTTATCAGTGAGGCACTGACACAGTTTCAGAAAGCAATAATTGACGAACCTAAAACGATTTCCGCAGGTGCCAGACGGCTCAGCCTAGACCAAATAGAACTTCATTCAAACCATCCTCAAATTTCAAACAAATAGTAAATAAGTCATGTTTTATTTTTTGAAGTACTTACAACGTTTTCGAAGTATCATTGTAATACTTTATTGTGCAAGTAGCGGTTTTGTTCCCTGGGTCTGTTATTTTAGCTCTTAAGGACACACATTTTATATAGTAGTCGTGAAGTTGTTTTGTGCGGAACATCAGGTGATACGTTTCATTGGAGGACACTCCTAAGCTCTGAAAAATATTAAAAAATAAAGTTTTTTTTAATATTATAAAATATTTCTAATGATGAAGCAAAATGCCTTTTGTCAACACACAATGTTCCGCTTAAGCTCACTTTGTATTATTGATAGTTATATCTCCATGAAATTGTAGAGCTACATATCGACCGCGCCGAGCGCCGTAATGAGGCATTTGAGCTCACCAAACCGCGGTTTAAATATTGTTTTCTGATAAATATTGATAATCACGCCTCCTTTGAATTAAAGCGCACATTAGTACGCGGCGAATGACTTCAGTTATTGGTTGTGTAACAATTAGTATGATATATTATTTTAGTGAAAACATATTCGTTTCCACAGTGCGTATAAATATATGTATATATATATATATATATATATATATATATATATATAAGTCTTTATCAAATGAGAAGCCAAAACTTATACATTTATTGATTACGGTTTCAACCCAGAATATTAAATCTATATCGAATGCAATCTAGGCAAACATAAAGAAAGCGCGGTCGGTCAATTAAACCTGAATTAAAAAAAAAAAAAAAAAAAAAAAACTCGCGTGTAATTTTTTTAGGCTAAAAATATTGTAACGTTATATGCTACAAACACTTAATAAAATTGTATATTTAAACACCTGAAACACTCCGCTCATAAGTTTAGAAGCTAAGGAAGATTGGGTCCTTAAGGTGAATTCTTTACCTTGTTCTTACACCTGCTCTGGTCACATGATTCTACAGGTACACCACAGTTTGAAAATTGTCAGCCCAAGATGCCTTCCTCAAGGAATTTCGCTTAAATTATTTTTAAATAATTGCACTCACATTAAACTCATGGTCAGTGTGATTGAAACAGCAAAAATATGCAGGCGAGGTGGGAAACTTTTAATATTATCAAAACCGAGGCCAACGAACAAACAATTACAAAGAGGTCAAAGTTATTGGCGATGAGCAAGAACGTGAAAATTTAACAAAATTGAAACTACAAAATGAAACTCTCTAATAATGTTCAACGCCATCACGAGTTTCTGGACATGTTCTAAATAAAAAATAACTGAAAGGCTTTTGTCGCCCTCCACCCTCTCTCTCTTTTTTTAAAGACATACCTTCCACAAATACTGAAGAGGCCCAAGATTCGCATCGTTGAGGAACGGGTTGTTTTCCGGGTTCTTTATGGTCATTTCTGTCGTCCAACGAAACCGGCCGCAATGAGCCGCGGCAATGCATGCCAACAAAACTGCGTACCGGCGCCACATAGGAAGGGGTATTACTCTGATGCACTTCTGTTTGGGAATCCACGAAGCAGCAATTTCATGAAAAAAGATACGTCTTATTCTCGTTATTTCGAAATGCGTTTTTTTTTTTCGTATTGGAAAGGATGGGTGTGGTCAGACTTGGTTACGTGCACTGTAAGAAATAACTCTGTAAAAAAAAAAAACAGAAAAAGGTTTGGCAGCTTTCTTGCCAGGCATTATTTTTTTTGTCTGTTAAAACCCGCAGTTTTCTCAGTTTGCAGTGACTTCCAGGAGGAGCAGTATATGTCGTCGGCCACGCTCTCTGCTGTTCGCGTTTCATTCGAACCCGATAATAGTATACCATGCATTGCGAGCGAACAAACATTCCTTCATAAAATACTTAATTTTAGCTATAACCTCGTTTACTGATGTAATGATTATCCCTTTTGCATCCATAAGGAAACTTCTGTATTTTTACAGTAATCTGGTTTTGTTTACCTTGTTTATTCACCAAAAAAGTTTCAGATGCGGGACTAACAGAGGCTCAGTTTTCTTACAAATAACGGGACGTTTAGCAAAGCGTTTATTTCAGAAATAACGACGGTTTTTTGTAGAATGAAACTCTGTTTTTACCAATATTACAATTATCTTTTAGCTATTAATTTACCAAGAATCTTTTGTTCTTGACGAATAACAAAGCCTTGTTTCTTAACCGGTAAGCTTGTCTGTATGTTAATTTAGCAGAACTGTCCCTTTATTTTGAACGAACATTTCCGCATATTTCTTGTTATATTAAAAACATTAGCTACAGTGTGAAGTGTAAAGAAGGCATACCGCTGAGTGTTTGTTGCACCATCTTATACTTGCGCAAAAATCGCTGCCGCTAAAGCAGATTCGGCAGAAGCGGAAACGAGGAGGTGTTTTATTTTTCGCAACCGGCGGCGGTTTTCTAGATTGCTTTCGAAGCGTCGCGTCTATGACGGGAGGGGGTGATATTCTGTGTCGTCTGCTGTCCTCGGCCATTCTCGGCAAGCTCTCGGGTCGCTCGGAGTACGTCCGAAGCGAGTAGGCCGCGCTCGTTTCGCCACGCGTAAAGAACCGCGCGAAGATGGTCTGGTTTTACGGCAGAGAAGACGACACGACGACGATTCGGTGTTTTCTACTTGGAATAAGACAAGACATGCTGGGCAAATCAAAGAAGCAACGGTGCACCGTCGTCAGCGGCGCTTTGTCCCGCACCCGGAATGAACGTACAACCCTTCGTTTCAACTGGACTCTTTTCTCGTGAATAGCGCTTACCTTGTTTTGGGGATCCGCTGGTTTTCATTCATTCCTTTGTCGTTCCAGCGTCATTTCTTATTTATGTAAAGGGCTGTGGTGCTTAAAGAATGTGTTTCCCTAAAGCTGGTCCTGGTTTGGATGGTGTTGGACTACAGTGTGTCGGCCTCAGTCGATCGTCGCCAAGTGATGCTGTTCTGTTTTATATAGAACACAAATGAACTCGACACTGATTACCTTTCGTCATAAGTTATATACGTTTTATTACTTAATTAGACTTTTCTCGAGGAGGCGACGGGGATCGAGACGTAGACACGGGCGATCATGTTAGCTATGCGATCACGCTAAAAAACTTTCCCGATCAGGACCAATCGTTTCCCGTGCTTCCTTCTTGCTGTGTAGGAGGAGGTGCGGCACACCAAAGGCGTATATAGCGGTGCCGTTGGCGTTGGTGATTTGTTCGTGCCGCGAAACGACTGATCGTGCGCGCTGCTTCCTTCCTCGTAATGGCAGATGGATGGCTATCGAGCCGTGAGCGACACCATTGCAGCAAAGAAACAGGAAGGACCGAAAGAACGCACCACGCAACGCAACTTCCGGCAAGCGCGTACTGACTCGTGCCTGGAAAAAAAGCATCGCTGGGCGACGAAGATTGCTCTCGGGCTCTTCCAAGAAATCCGCCGGCGGCGAGTGGAAAACTCCACCTGGAGCGATAATATGCTCCTCGCCGAGGCGGATGCGCCCTCGGAATCGCAAGTGTAAACTGGCCATTAGTGTCTGTTTATTATTGACTCTGTTATGAAGGCAATTCCGTGAGGACGCTTGACATGAAAATCACTGAGGTGATTGCAAACGCGGCACAGGTCATTTAATAAGAGACTGAAGCGGTCCTGTATTTGACGTAAAAAAAATTAAATCATCTTCATTTGGCCTGCTGGATCACAAATATCAAAATTATATTTCAGATGGACGCGCCAAGTAGACACAACAGCACTTTCAAGGTAGCGCTGTAGTCCCTCCTTCCTTGCACCTGTGGTAGAAGAGGAGAACTGTGAATTATTTTAGAGTGATCTCAACATTTTGACGCCTTCCGCAAGCCTTATCCCGAGCAATTTAAAACGCTGCACCTGTTCCCTCACAAGCAGCAAGCGCAAATCAGTTGAAACCTCCGGGTGTGACGTCGCAACCAGCGGTTGCTTTGTTAAGGATTTTCTCGCGTATATTGATACGTTCTGGACAAATGCCTCTGATATTCGAACTCACGGGAGAAAAACAAACAAGAATTCACCTTTAACTTCTTTTTGTTTTTCTAGAACCTTTTCAGTTTTTTTTTTTTTTTTAATCAATACTGGGAAAATCGTAAAAAAACTTTACCAATAATCGGCCCACTGATTGTTTCTTGTTGCCATTATTGGGAAGTTATTTAGGTAACACTGGATACCTTGGATAGCAGCAGTTCCAATAGAATGATGTTGAGGAGTTTTGGTGTTAAAACTTGTTGGCGCACTTTCTGTATTATGCATGTTGGCACCAAGAAATCTGCTAGCGATACATGGTGGTGTCAATAATTAACCCAGTTAAATGGCAAGTGTTTATTTTAGTCTCTTCGCTCGTTTCGCGCTCGAATTTTGGGTGCTTTATCTGGATCTGTTTATTTTTGCGTGCTATGTTCTGCAATTAATATTATTTAATCCACCTTTTTCGGCAGAAGTGGGGCCCACTGACGGAGATTTGCTTGGGTCGATAATTATAATGTACTGATCTCTATTGTAGTAGGCTGAATCGCGGATCGGGAACCCGTCGGTGGCACCAGCGGCGGCCATTGATTGACACCAGGCAATACACACAACTACGAGGGGCGTTCATAAAGTTCGTATCATTGTAACGAAGGAATAGAGATTCATCAATCAAACTCTAATAGGAGTTGAATCTTTTTCTGCATGTTCGCCACCAAGCGTTATCCACTTTTGCAAGCGATGGACCACATGCCGGAGGCCATTGTTTTAGAACTCCTCGTTTTCAGTGTTCAGAAATCGCACCACTTCAGCAATCACTTGGTCGTCGTCCTTGAAATGCTTTCCTCTTCTTTGGCCACACTGGAAGCGTCAACGCCATTTAACCATAGTTTCATAAACTTGCGCGTTGTGCCAGAACAGTGCTCCCAGATTTTTGATTAATTTTCTCACATTGCTTCTCCTCAAATGGTGAAAAAATGCTTCACTGCTTGTGTTTGGCACCGACGGGTGGTGCCATTTCGGTTTTGAATCCCTAGCGGCGTTCCGCGCTACTATAGCACGCGATGTTTTACACTGAGCGGAAACTAGAGGGACGAGCGCTCATGTTGATGCCTGTTCTGTTCCGCTTTTTAAATTTTTTTGTGCCGATAATACGAACTTTATGAACGCCCCTCGTATATATGGGAGAAACACACAAAAGTAGGGTGTACGCAGTGCTCGAAGGCGAGTATTTTATGATGAGCTGCTACTATTATATCGGGTGTTTGAAAATTGAATTGGTATTTGTCAAACGTTCAAACGCTGATTTTAAAACAAATAATGTGCCGGAGCACCACCGACTGTGCCAGCGTCACTTGCTTCAGTTGCTAAAAAAATGACAGGTTAATCAAATGAACGAGACGACCCGAGTTTTAGTTTGTCACGGAAGCCCTCACTGCCTTTCAAAGGAAAAGATTGCACAAGAAATACTTCGTACAAGCGCTTGAAATGATACGAATGTCCCCGGTAAAGGTCTTCTAAGTTATCGTCTGCTAAGGTATGGTGACTTAGAGATCACGAACGACTCCACATTGACTCTCGACAGCCCTTGCCTTATTGAACCGCATCACAGTTTACGCCCAAAAAAGCTGCAACCCTCGACCCTCAACCAATAAACATTTATTTTAAAAAAATGTTGGTGTTCTACCGCTTTCAATATTTGAGCCCATAATATTGTCACGGGTGGTGGCCAAAAGAACAATAAATAAACAGGAAGAAAGAAACGTTTAATGTGGCGAACTTGTGCCAAAATGAAAGGGGTACAGAAAATAATAACAGAGCGTCGCGGGCGTCGAAGTCGGCGTAAAGCAGAGTCGAACGCTGGGGCGAGACTGACTTTGGCTCGCCACGCGGAGCCCCTTATGTACATGCGTGGGCTTCTAGAATAATCGGCGTAGAAAGTTCGACGCGTAGAACATTCGCACCTCGAACAAGCACCAGGATTCTCGAATTTGCCAGAACACTAAATGCAGGGATAAACAAAAGACACGTCGCTCCCAGGAATCGAACCCTGGCTTTTCGCGTGGGAGGCAGGTACAATAACCGTTAGGCCACGCGCGCGCTGCCTACTTGGCCAGCTGCGCGCGCGGCATTACTCCCCCCTTTAAAAAGTGCATCGCCCCGATGCAACACAAAACAAAACAAAATAAAATAAAAATGAACGATAACCAGAAGAGTCCTTTGGAACGCATAAGGTCCACAGTCCTATCGAGCGTAGTACGGCTTCAGGCGCACGACGTGGACGACCTCAGGTCGTGGTGGGCGGCGTGAGGATGTTCGTGTTCCGTCGGGCATCACCTCGTAGTTCAGCTCCCCGAGGCGACGAAGTACCTTGTATGGTCCAAAGTACCGTTTCAGCCGTTTCTCACTAAGGCCGCGGCGACGGATGGGCGTCCACACCCACACCCTGTCTCCGGGCTGGAATTGGACGTCCCTGCGACGAAGGTTATAGCGGCCCGCGTCGACGCGTTGCTGGTCTTGTATCAGGAGTCGGGCGAGCTTGCGGACTTCTTCGGCCCGTTGAGCAACCACCTGGGCGTCGTCGCTTTCATTGTCGGCTGGCTCATGGGGCAGCATCGCGTCCAGCATGGTCGTTACCTTCCGACCATGTACCAGCTGGAAAGGTGTGAATCCAGTGGTCTCTTGCACCGCCGTATTGTAGGCGAACGTGACGTAGGGCAACACCTCGTCCCACGTCTTGTGCTCTACGTCGACGTACATAGAAATCATGTCGGCGATTGTCTTGTTGAGTCGTTCCGTCAGCCCGTTGGTCTGTGGGTGGTACGCAGTAGTGCGACGATGGCTGGTGTGACTGAGCCGGAGGATTTCTTGGGTCAGCTGTGCCATGAACGATGATCCGCGATCTGTAATCAGAACTTCGGGGGCGCCGTGCCGGAGGACGATGGATTCGATGAAAAATTTGGCGACTTCAACAGCCGTCCCTGAAGGAAGGGCTTTCGTTTCTGCGTACCGCGTGAGATAATCTGTGGCGACGATTATCCACCGGTTTCCCAAGGTCGACGGCGGAAAAGGACCAAGTAGATCCATTCCGATCTGCTGGAACGGTGTAGTTGGCGGAGGAATCGGCTGCAGGAGACCTGCCGGCTTCGTCGTCGGTTTCTTGCGTCGCTGGCACTCGTGGCAGGATCGGGTGTAAAGGTGGACGGTTTTGGAGAGCTTGGGCCAGTAATACTTTTCACGAATACGGGCCAGTGTCCGGCTGTAACCAAGGTGTCCGGACGTCGGGTCATCATGACATGCTTGAAAAATCTCCTCTCGAAGGTCTGCCGGGATTACCAGCAGCCATGGCGAGTTGTTGTTTCCGAAGTTCTCTTTGTAGAGCACACCTTGTCGAATGGCGAAAGTCGGCAGGGTTCGTGAGACAACACGGGGCACGGTACTCCCGCCCCCTTCCAGGTTCTCGATTAATGCGCGCAGCTCAGGATCGTCCCGTTGACGTCGTGCCATGTCGTCGGTGTTGACTGCTCCTAGGAAGCACTCGTCGTCATTGTCGTCGCTGCAGCCGGAAGGGGTTTCGACGGGGGCTCAGGACAGGCAGTCGGCGTCGCTGTGCTTGCGGCCTGACTTGTAGACCACAGTCATGTTGAACTCTTGTAGTCGGAGACTCCATCGAGCGAGGCGTCCTGATGGGTCCTTGAGGTTCGCAAGCCAGCAAAGCGAGTGGTGGTCCGTCACCACGCGGAACGGGCTCCCGTACAAGTACGGTCGAAACTTCGTGATTGCCCAGACGACCGCAAGGCATTCTTTCTCAGTCGTCGAGTAATTTTTCTCCGCCTTGGACAGTGTCCGACTCGCGTAGGCGATGACTTTCTCGATGCCTTCTTGCACTTGGACAAGTACTGCGCCAAGTCCCGCGTTACTTGCGTCCGTGTGAATCTCGGTTTCTGCATCCTGATCGAAATGACCAAGCACAAGTGGAGTCTGGAGTCGTCGTTTCAGCTCGTCGAATGCCTGCTGCTGCTCCTCGCCCCATTCAAACTTCTCGGCGTCCTTCGTGAGGTTTGTGAGCGGTGCGGAAATTTTAGCGAAATCCCGAACGAAGCGTCGATAGTAGGCGCAAAGTCCAAGGAATCTTCGCACCGCCTTCTTGTCTGACGGCGACGCTTCGTGGTTCTCGAACCAGGTGCGTGCTGTGCCTTCCAGAGCGAAGTAGACATTTTGCAGGCTCTGCTCAGGACCCCATCCGTTGAACCGTGCAACGCGTTCGTACTGGCTCAACCAGTCGTCCACATCTTCATGAAAATTGCCACTGAAATTCGGCGGCGTCCTTGGTGTGGCCTGCACGTAGACAATGGACGTCTGTGGCGTTCCGTCTGGCTGCGACGTGGTGTTCATTGTCGGCTTCGGTAGCTTTTTTGTCCTGTCCGGCTGTGGACCAAGTTCCGGGGGTAGGCCGAGGTGTCGGCGACTTGATCGGGTCTCGGTCTTCTCTTCGTTGGGTCCTCGGGGGCTCAGGATCGGACTTGCACTGCGGGCCCTCGTAGGGGTGCGCGGCAGGGGCATGCGGTACCCCGCACCTCCACCAGATGTCACGGGTGGTGGCCAAAAGAACAATAAATAAACAGGAAGAAAGAAACGTTTAATGTGGCGAACTTGTGCCAAAAATGAAAGGGGTACAGAAAATAATAACAGAGCGTCGCGGGCGTCGAAGTCGGCGTAAAGCAGAGTCGAACGCTGGGGCGAGACTGACTTCGGCTCGCCACGCGGAGCCCCTTATGTACATGCGTGGGCTTCTAGAATAATCGGCGTAGAAAGTTCGACGCGTAGAACATTCGCACCTCGAACAAGCACCAGGATTCTCGAATTTGCCAGAACACTAAATGCAGGGATAAACAAAAGACACGTCGCTCCCAGGAATCGAACCCTGGCTTTTCGCGTGGGAGGCAGGTACGATAACCGTTAGGCCACGCGCGCGCTGCCTACTTGGCCAGCTGCGCGCGCGGCAATATTAACTGTCATTCCCGGAAAACACACAAAAAGTTTCATTGTCGAGAACAACGTGACAAGGTAATAAATTGCAGTTTTTCCCGTTTATTCCATAAAGTCTCATGCATGGGACTTTATGGGAGAAGGTGTCAAGCGATGGCTTCCGGTGGTGCCGCTCAACCCCAGCAAGACAAGCCTCGTTCCGCGATCCAGCCTACTGACAGACATCAGTGTAATCATGGAAGGAAAGTCGACGATAGAAAAGATGGCAGTCGAAATGAGAGAGTATCAGCTACTTTTTTCCAACTTGGGATGCAAAATAAGCCACGATAGGCACAAAAGAGATCGATTTTGTGAGCTCTGGAAGCTAACGGGATCGCGTGTTCATATTCGAAGGAATATTCACGCTCGCTCGTACCAAGCACACAAAGCTTCATACAAAAAACAAAACAAAAAAACACGAAATATTCTTAAGCCGGGAATCCGGAAAATGGTGAATAAAACAGGATGATAAATGTCGTTCCAAGAAGAGAGCAATTTTTCGGCATGTGTTTAGCGAAAATAACGCGGTCTCCAAGCTGCTCTTTTCAGGGAGCGTGTTTGAAGGTCGACATCATTCCCCTGTCCTCAGGCACGCCCCACTGCCTATCGAAAAAGGTTTTAAAATTACTCAAATTAAGGAAGAAGAGGCCAAGGATTAAGACCATGAAACGTGAAAAAGGTGTCCCTCCACTCCGCTTCCTTTGAGCGAGGACGTTAACGTGCAAATCTCCGCGCTTGGAAAGGCGTCTGTGAGCGATGCCCCCGCCTACTTCGTGAAATCCACCAGCGAGCGGAGGTTGGTCAAAGCTACAAAGCCACTTGAGTTCGGCCACTGGTCGGGTTTGGCTTATTGTTTTAGGGCTGGCAGTACTATCGCAAACTGCGCTGCAATCTTTGAGTAGAGATAGGCTACTTGCTGCTAAAGTCAAATTACAAGCTGGAAAATTTCTTGAAAACAGGTCTTTCCCGTTGTCCACTAAGGAAGAAAATTAAATAGAATTGAATTGTTTTATTTACTCTAGACATTCCAACTTCGTGATTGAGTAGAGCAGAGAAAAAAGAAGTAATCTGACATCTAGAAACTGGTATATTATATTGGATCGACGCAAAACAAATTAAATTGCTAATGAGCCGTTTTTTTGTATCCTGACGTCCGTTGAAGTGATGAACGTTATCCGGAAAAAAAAACATTTCCTTAATTTAAATATCGCTTTTACAATTTATTTTAATTAATTGGTACAAATGCCCCACATAAAGAGAACTAGCATCCAACGTTCACACAGCATTGACCCTGGGTCTGAAATGCACACCTGGAACAGGGACCCAATGAGCTTCGGGAGGGTGTCCTACATTGCAGTGTTTGAGATGCTACGACTTAAACGGACTGTGCAACAATCTTTGGTAGGAATGGATCTCACCTTACGCAAGCTTACTAGCTCTAGTAGAACTTAAGTATACACTGGCACGCAAAGCCATGGCCAATAAGCTTCTTTGTCGCCGCGTAATTTCAAAGATTAAAGGCGGATCCTTTCTTTCAATCTCACCTTCACAAAACCTGATTACGACGTTGTAAAAACAAATTGGGGAGAGTGTATGTTTATACAGCCTAGGACGTAGTCTGCCTCAACGGATAACTTGTCTTCCAGCTGTAGATGAGAAATTTAGCCAGTGCAATACAAACCGCTAGCATGGGGTCTTTAACGTGCACCACGCAGTAGTGATACACGACCGCACGACGGTACGATGCTCATCAAGATCAAAACGGGAAAACGTAGAGATTGAACCCAGGATCCCTGGGTTCTGCAGCGCGAGCTTTCGCTCCACGTGCTCCGAGCTGGTGTGCGCTAGCACACTCGGCCACCGATCCCCCTTACGAAGTTGTTGGGATAGCAATGCTAGCGTTGGCAGGGAAAAATGCGATCCCCAGGATTTCGCCTTCAAGCTTTGCGATACCCGCCATGAACATATTTAAATGCGGCTCATAGAGTAGACACGAGCACTGCGTGGCCATTTGAGTTGGGCGCCTGACAACCAGTGCTTCGACATGCATTTAGCTAGCACCTGGATCCCAACCGCTGCTACGATGAGAATAGACGACCCTAAACAACGTGTTGAACTCAGTGCGTGCCCTGTGCTTTGCCAAACCCAGCGCATGGCTATTATAAACATTGTCGGCATATTATCGACTCCATATCACGTGACCCCTTGTTCTGGAAGCGCGTAAAGAAGGTGAATGCTGCTCGTATTTCTCGAATTGCTTCTGCGACTGCCCTTGCCTGGTGAAAAAAAAAGTAACACGTGTGTCATACCCTACTAAAAAAATTTATATGAATTTATTTCTGATATGTTTATTGGACACCTTTTTCATATCAGAACTTATTATTTCATATCAGTTTCATATGCCGCATATCAGTTACCCTAGGCTAGGTGGCGCTAGGTACCGCCCAATTCGTGTGGTACAAAAATATTTTTATTTACTCACGCTACCATGTGGATACATTATACATACCACTAGCATCAACTGAACATATACATTGAGCGCATACACTTACACGGCACAACAAACATGAATACAACAGCACGCCCAATAACTACTTCTGAGCTCTGCGCTTCCGCCTTTTATACAGGTCGTTTCGTAAGTACGGAGTTTTTCGGTGACCACCTAAGCAATAAATATTATTATCACCATGTTGGATTTTTTGTCAGTAATGTCATACCTCTGAGAGTACTTTGAACGGCTCAGGGGATTAATCTCTTAATAAAAAGTAAACGCTCATGCCGTAATCATTTGAAAGCCACTAAATCAAGCTGCTCCACTGCGGTTCCAAGCCACGTGTTTGCTTTCCCGCGCTGCTCGTCATATACTGAAAAAAGATTATATGAATTTATTTCCGATATGTTTATTGGACACATTCATATCAGTTGGCATATGTTGCATATCAGTTCTTATATGTCGCATATCAGTTTTTTGGTATTTCATATCAGTTTCATATATTGCATATGAGTTTCTGGATATTTCATATCAGTTTCATATGTCGCATATCAGTTTTTGGATATTTCATATCAGTTCTTATATAGATTCATATACTTTTTTTCAGTAGGGTAGGTTATGAACATCAAGAAATATGTCTTAGCGCTATTTACTGAAAGTCCAAGAATGGCTGCAACGCCACTTTTACTTGCCTGCTTTTGCGAGTCGAAGGATCTTAAGCTTATGTGACTTGTATTTATGCCTATCAACATTTGAACTAAAACATAGTATAATATGTTCAGTTTGATAAGAAAGGGTTGTGAGGAGTGTCTGGCGAAGGACTATGCCAGGCGCACGTGCCCCGTAGAGACAAAGACGGCCGCGAGGGGACGAATACGGATGGGAAAGACGACGACGACGACGAACCGGGAAAGAACGTGCAGTGAGGTGTTTGGATTGAAAAGGGATAGTAAAGGTTCCATCCTAACAAGTGGGGGCTCGTCCGGGATCGAAGATGGACAACCTGGAGGTGCCGGATGAATTGATAGCCCGCCTTTTAAGACAGACCAACGGATCTGCGATGCAGCTGGAGCAAGTATCTGTTCAAGTGCGCCAACGGCTACTGACTGCTGCAGTGCCCCCAGCCAACGGACCCGAGGTGACCGCGGCTGCAGTCCACCCGTCCGGCGGCCCTCTGCCAAGAATTGTGGCGCAGTTGCCGAAGTTTACAGGCTTCAGTGACCGACAGTCGCCCGAAGAATTTATCGAGAGGCTAGAAAACTTTTGCTTGATTACGGGAGTCACCATTGAAAACCGTCTCAGCCAGGTCGTTCCCGCTGCACTGGAAGCTAGCGCCCAATTATGGTGGCGTTTTATCGGTGACTTCGGCAGTTGGGATGATTTCAAGACGGGGTTTCGTGCCGAGTTTGCCTCAATCGACGCCAAGCGACGTCTAAAGGACGAGTTGAGACACCGCACTCAACACCCCGAGGAGAACCTCAAGGAATTCATTTACACCATCGCCGAATTTTATGAGAGAATCGGGGAAGAGGTGCCCGACTCGGAAAAGGTCGACCGCGTGCTACGCCAAATGCATCCTCAGCTGCAGGATTTGGCGGAAGGGACGCAGTACGCCAATTTGAGCGAGCTTGCCAAGGCAGCGGATGGCCTCATGGAACGTGCCTGGCGGCGTCTTCAGTACAAGCCGCCCCCCACAAGAAGCAACCAGGTGGCCCGTGACCTAGCTTTCCGGGCACAAGGTAACAGCGACTTCCCCGGGACGGAGGCTGCAATTCCCGCTACTCTTGCACCGGCTCTAGCAGCGGCTGTGTCATCTGCAACAGTCGCTATGCCGTCGACGTATCGCTGGCCACTCCACCCTGCGGCTATCGAACCAGCCTACTACAGGGACCAGCTTTCAGAACCCACAACGTCAGGGTGAGTTGCAAATTTAGTTCTGCCCATGTCTCAGTGGCATCAGCGCCAACAAGGAGTCGACCGTTGCCGGAGATGTGGAGAAATTGGTCACCCCGCTCGCAGTTGTGCCACGGGTCGGCGTTTGGGTCCAGGTCTCTGCTTCAGGTGCCAACAGCCTGGCCATTTTCAAGCACAGTGTCCGGGAAACGGACACTGGTAGATGCTGTCCCGGTGAGCATCTACGACAGAGCGCTGCAAGTGGCGACTACTGCCGGGGGGAAAGAGCCTCTCCTTGACGTTACCATTGGGTCATCAACGTTCAAGGCGCTGCTCGACACAGGCTCCAGCGTCAGTCTCTTGGGTCGGCCGGCTATCGCAGCTGCTCAAGCCACAGGTGCCAGTCAAAAAAGGGAGGTGCGCACGCTGCGACTGGCAACAGGTTGGTCCCAGTCCACTGCATCTCTTCGGTGCAAGATCCGGTGGGCGGCCGGTTCCCGGAGACAACGTTTTCTGTGTATGCCCGACCTCTGCAGAGACATTGTTTTAGGAAGGGATTTTCTTACAGTGACAGGTATCTCCTTGCATGTGGCCCTTGGGGATGGACAATTGGAACAGAGCCCAGCGCATTGTTTCATTTGTGAAGGCCATAAAGCAAGCAAGCAGCGAGCTTGGGGCAGAGGAATGTTCGTACTCCCTGGAGAAACTCTTCAAAGAGGAGTCAACTTGCCCCACCACATCCAGACATAGTGTTACCGAAGGCGATGGAGACTCTGCCAAGACACCGGGAGTGTATGCTCCTATAAAAAAATTGTTGGAGATCTTTCGGCCAATCTTCACCAAAACACCCGGCTGCGCTTCCCTTACCGAGCACCGAATTGACTCACGAGACAGGCCACCCGTTCGTTGCAAGTTGCGCCCCGTCAATTCCAAGAAACAAAAGATCAAGACTTGCTTGAACATGGACTTGTGCATAGGAGCACCAGTGAGTGGACCGGTGCACCTGTTCTGGTGGCCAAAACGTCCGGAGGCTTTCGCCTGGCCATAGACTACCGGCCGCTCAACGCACACACCAGGGTGCCTGTGTATCCGATGCCCCGAACCGACTGGCTGCTGGCACAACTCGGGAGAGCGGAGTGGTTCTCAAGCTTTAACCTTTCGCAGGTTTTTTTTTCCAAATTTCTATGCGCGAGGCCGACATTCCGAAGACGGCGTTCATATGCCACCAGGGCACCTTCGAGTTTACAAGGATGCCGTTTGTTGTTGCAGGTGGTCCAGCCTCCTTTCAAACGCTGATGTACAGAGTCCTGAACGGAATCAACCACCAATTTTCTATGGCATTTATGGACGATCTACTTGTGTATTCGGAGACGCTGGACAGTCATGTCGCACATGTCCGAGAAGTCCTGGAGCGCATCAGATCAGCAGGACTCACCATGAACCCCGACAAGGTTCAGGTGTGCTGCCAGTCACTCAAGGTTTTGGGCCATGTAATAAGCCCTGGACATGTAGGCCGGACGACGGGAAGGTGTTGGCGGTGCTCGAATACCCACGACCTACCACAGTCAAGCAGCTGCAAGCTTTTTTGGGATTGGTTGGCTATTACCGCAACTTTGTCAAACAGTTTTTCCATTATTGCCCGCCCCCTCACCGATCTCTTGAGAAATGATCGAAAGTGGATCTGGAATCACCAGCAGGAGCATGCCTTCACCCTGCTCAAGGATGCACTGGCTCACGATGCGGTGATAAGTTTGCCAGACCTGAATCGGCCCTTCGTCGTTGAAACAGATGCCATCGGAGTTGGCATAGCTGCAGTGCTTCTACAGGAAGGCCCCGACCAACTACCACCGGTGTCCTTCATCAGCAGGGTGCTGACCGAATCTGAGCGACGTTACACCGTCCAGGAGTGGGAGTGTCTCGCAGTGGTCTGGGCACTAGACAAGTTCAGACCTTACCTCGAGTGTACCGAGTTTAAAATCCACTGCTACCACTCCTCACTATCCTGGAAGTTTAGCACCGACCAAGCCTCCCCAAGAGTCAAGCGTTGGGTGCTTCGACTCCAGGGCTTCAACTGCAAAATCAAGCACCGGAGAGGGCTTGCGAATATCCCAGCAGATGCCCTCAGTAGGGCACCTCTCCAGCAGGTAGTCATACCTGATCAGAGCCTGCCTGAGACGCTGTTTCCCATCTGTGCACCAGAGTCGGAGCCTCAGATCACCTTTGAGGCAGCTGCAGCAGTGTGCCTGATCGACGATGTCACCTGCTTGAGCGATAGAGCAAGATTGATTGACGAGCAAAAGCAGGACACTCTTTTGTCGAGGCTCCTGAGTGTTAAAGAAGGCATGAAGCTTCCTGATGATGACCTTGACCGGCGCCTACTGGCGGACTTGGCGGAAACAACCGAAGTAGAAGCCAACGGCCTGCTCGTTCAACTACGCGGGGAAAGAAAGGTGCCGTGGCTCCCTACCCACCTTCGCCAATTGGCACTCAAGATGTCACATGACCATCCCACGAGCGCTCACGCAGGTTTTTCAAAACTCTAAAACGCGTCTCGTCCCGCTTTGTCTGGTTGGGAATGAGAGCTGACGTCGCCAGGCACGTTCGTTGCTGTCAAGTGTGCTAACGCACGAAAGCCCGCCGTCAGAAGCCTCAAGGACTTATGAGCAGCCAGTGGGCCACTGCACCGATGGAGGAGCTAAGTGCAGATATTGTAGAACCTCTGCCCTCCACACCTAGACGAAACAAACACCTTTTGGTGATAATCGACAAGTTCACAAAGTTTATCGAACTTTTTCCTTTACAAAAAAGCAACCAGCAAAAACATTATAGAGTGCAGTGGTGCAAGTTTTCTGCCGACACGGCACACCTGTTTCTATCTCCAGTGACAACGGCAAGCCATTCGTCAGTAAACTGTGGCGAGGTCTCCTAAGCCACTGGGGAATCGCCGACCGCCACACTGTGCCATACAGGCCATCAGGACAAATGGTAGAGAGGCCCAATGGCACGGTGAAGGAGAGCCTTAGAGCATATTGTTCTACCCACTGAGACTGGGACCAGCACATTCCTGAAATCGCTTTCGCGATGCGCACGGCAGAAAGCGTCGTCACCAGATTTACCCCAGCCTTCCTTTGCTACGGCCGAGAGCTTCGCACCCCGTGGGAAGTGGCAGGACTCAAGGATGACAGCGCGCCACCAGCTTCAGCATGTCATGCTTTTGCGGCGGAAGTCACTCGGCGCCTGCATGACGCACTCGATTTCGCTCGAGATCACCAAGAGAAAGCAAGGCAGGCCCAGAACACTTATTACGACCGGCACCGGAAGCCTGCAACAATACGTCAAGGGGACTTTGTCCTTCTCGATGCCCACACATTAAGCGATGTGGCCAAAGGCATTCCTGCGAAGCTTGCTCCACGGCGCACGGGGCCCTTCCGTGTGGTCCAGTGCCTGGGCGCTAAAGACTTTGTGCTTAAGGACCTAGTTACTGGACGAAACCGGCACGTGGCTCACGCGGACCAGCTGACACCGTACCACGAGCCAGTCCCAGATCTGCTCCCGTCTGGTTCACGTCTAAAGAGGGGAAGACCTGTGAGTAGTGTCTGGCGAAGGACTATGCCAGCGCACGTGCCCCGTAGAGACCAAGATGGCCGCGAGGGGGCGAATACGGATGGGAAAGACGACGACGACGACGAACCAGGGGAACGTGCAGTTAGGTGCTTGGATTGCAAAGGGATAGTAAAGGTTCCATCCTAAAAATATCAATCTTCGTCGCTCCAGGTCAATGACGGCGTTGTATTCGCACAAGAAGTCCATTCCGAGTCTAACGTCCCTCGCACAGTCCCGTAGAACGACGAACTTTACCGGACACGTCTCGCCGTGAATCTCGACGCGAGCAGTGAATCTAATGACTAGCGTGATGAGATGTCCCCCGGCGGTCCGTATCTGTGGGCCATCCCACGGCGTCGTCACTTTCCAAAGCCGTTGGGAGAGCCTCCCTCTGAGGACTGAGTAGTCTGCTCCGGTGTCGACAAGAGTCGACGCGTCGTGACCGTCGATAACGATGTTCAGGTTATTCGTTACCTTTGCAGTAGCGTCGTTTCGGTCTCTGGTGGCGTTTCAGTGGGGGCCCTTCGACGTTCGTGGAAGATCTTGGCGT
This sequence comes from Ixodes persulcatus, assembly GCA_013358835.2. Classification (NCBI taxonomy): domain Eukaryota; kingdom Metazoa; phylum Arthropoda; class Arachnida; order Ixodida; family Ixodidae; genus Ixodes; species Ixodes persulcatus. The sequence goes on from JABSTQ010000675.1 coordinate 27,922, forward strand.
CGGTCGTCTTCGGCAACTCCACCTCTAGGGGTTGCCGCGCCTAGTTTCCCCGGTGAGCAGTTAGGGGTGACAGGCTTTCACGTCGGGGCCGGTGCATCGGCGAAGCTGGACGTCGTAGCGACGGCGACCGGGACTCTCGGCGGTACGCAGGCTTGGGGGACTGAGGTCGTCGCAGGTACTCGTCGATCTCCCGAGGGCTTTAACCATAACGGGGGCGCGGGTCGTTCGGGTGGAACCCGCTCAGCCCAAGTCGTCGGTATGGGCATCGACGGTACACATGGTCAGCTTCCCTGCAGTGGTAACACAGCGGACGTCGGTCGGCCGTCCTCGCGACGTCTGTATTCCTCGGCGCATGTTGCTCTGGGCGAACGTGCGCCTGATCTTCCTGTCGTCGGGGGTACTGCGGCGTTGGGGCGTCTCTTCGGGGTGGCGCCATGGCTTGGCAGAGAGATTGCGGCGTGCTTCAGGCCATGGCGGCGTAGCTCAACGTCTGTTCCTCCGGTGCCACCGTGGTGACGGTAACCTGGTTGGAGCGACCGATGCACTTTTTCTCGGACAGCCTCGGTGATGGAAAGGGTTGGCGGACGACTGGCGGTTGGATGCAACCTTCGCAGTTCCACCCGGACGACCTCCCGGATAATTTCCCGGATGTCAGACGTACCCGGAGTGTTTTCGCCGTTAAGCAGCATGGGTGCAGCGACGCCTGGATGTCGCTGATAGTGGGAAACGCGCGCCAGAAGAGCGCGCTCGGTGTTGGTTGCCTCAGTGATTAAACCTTCGACGGTGGTAGGCGGGCTCCGCACAAGGCCACCGAAGATATAATCCTTCACGCCACTCATCAAGACTCGCAGCTTTTTCTCTTCGGGAGCGTTTGGGTCGGCACGATTCATCAGGTGGAGAGCGTCTTCGACGAAGCTTGTGACGCTCTCGGTCGGCCATTGGATTCTCGCTCGCAAGAGGTCTTCGGCACGCCGCCGTCGCTGCTGGTTGGCAATGGTGCGTCGCAGCTCGGCCTGGAATTCTTCCCACGACAAAATCGACGCTTCGTGGATCTCGAACCAGGTTCGTGCCGCTCCTTCCAGGGGGAAGTAGACGTTCTGAAGGCACTCCCCGTGGAAAGGCGTCGGAGTCCGGGGTGCGATGGACAGGTATACGACGGCAGAAGCAGCCGGGGTCTCCGACTGACTAGCCATTGTCGTCCTCCTTATTTGCTTGGTCCTGGGTGGCAAGGGTCCTAATTCCTGGGGTAGGTCAAAGTTCCGGCGACTTGATCGAATCGCGATCTTGTCTTTGTTGGGTTTGGGGGGGCTTGGGTTCAGACTTGCAGTGCGGGAACTCAGAGGGCAGCGCTTCACAGACATGTGGTACCCCGCACCTCCACCAAAATGTCACGAATGTAGAGTTCATGAAACAAGGAATAACTGAGGAAACTAAAAGTTTAATGGGGACAAATCTGTGCCCAAAAAAAAGGAACAAGATAGCAACAAAGCGTCGGGGGCGTCGAAGTCGGCGAGATAGCAGTATCGAGCGCTGAGGCGAAACTGACTCCGGCTTGCCAGCGTAGAAGGTTCGGCGTGTACAACATTCTAACCCCGAATCACCAACACGGTTCTCGAATTTACCACAACATTACGTTAGAGTCAACAAATATGCGTCCCCGCGGCCAGAAATCGAACCCTTGCTTTCTGCGTGGAAGGCACGCGCGATAACCGTTAGGACACGAGCTCGCTGCCTGCTTGGTCAGCTGCGCTCGCGGCAATATTAACGAGCACTCTACAGCAAATAGCTAATTTAATCGCACCATCAGGACAATCAAGCAGATCCTCTGTGTACTACGGCGGGCGTCAAATCGAACTTGGAGAGCACGAGAACGCGAAATGCACCCATTTGCTCCGTCTTTCGTCGTGTCCAGTGTGTTGTATGGTCTCCCCTTCCATCAAATTAGTCGTAAACAAATGCAAACTCTTGAACCACTTAACGACAAAACGCGAGGCATAGTGACGGGTCTCCCAGGCTACACCCGCATAGTTATGCTAAAAAGCTGCAGCAACCTCAGTGACTATGATGAACTTCTCGAAATACAGAAGCACACTCAAGAAGCCCGCCTACATTCCGCCGCGGCAGATAGGCATGCTCATGCCAAGTTGGATCACGTCGGGAACAAACTACCACTACTGACATGGCGCTCTCCGCCTTGAGAATACACCCAAATAACGGGGCCCAAGCTGCTACCCAAACAGATTAAATCGGAACAAACCGCATGGCGTAAATTACACATCAAGAAGCACCTAAAGTGGGCGAACTGTATCATAACCAAGGGCGACCATTGCATAATCGACACAAACGCGGCATGCCCCCCGTACGACTCAGGCGTCACTAAAGCATGGTACAGCTCCAATGATGACCAACTCGGCCGGATATTCCACGTGACGGAGAGTTCCATCAACCGCACGCAGGCAGGAACCATCGCTATTATCTATTACGCCAAGCATGCAAACCCAGCGTGTCATGCCGGCCCCCCTGTGCTACATCACGTCTTCACAGATTCACAGGTAGCATTCATAGCCTATGGCAATGTAAAACAGACATATACTGCCATCAGCCAGCACCGCCTGTACATTCATCAACTTCGAACATTTGAACTGGGCAGGATGTTCACAATACAACATACGGGATTCCCGAGCGCAATGGTGCACCTGGCAACGAGGACGCTGATCGCCTTACACGGGCGCATTTTGTCCGCGGGGCAATTTCGATCCTCCGTTCACCAACAATTTGACTAACAATCCAAAGACATTGAGACTCGATCCTCTGTTAGAGATCCCACAGAACATATCACCCGAGCTAAACAATGCCACCAGGCTTACCTCTCTGCCACGGCAAACCCACTCCTCGTATCCACACCCCTTTCTTAATCGATTACCCGCCGGCCAAGCGTTATCCTCCGGCAAATTCAAACCGACATATTGCTGAACCCCTACTTCTTGCAACGCTTCTACCACAACAGCAGCAGTAGCAACGAAAGCAACATCAACACCCGAGGAACAACTCTGACCTCCGACACGCGCTAGCCTTTTCACGTTAGGTCGGACCTGAAGCACCTGCTTTGGCAATGACCGCAGTACTCCGATGCATCAGGCCCAACTCACTTTACTCGTGGGCCTGTCCGGGACCATCCACCACATCAGCGGAAGCCCTGGAGCCCTGGGAGTCGCTATATTCGGCATCCTCCAGGACCCGGCTGCTTCCCCGGTCTGCGCCCGGATTCAAGACTTCAAGCGTAAGAACATCACGCTCAACTTTGCCCCCCGTTACACCACCAACATTTACAGCGCCAACGCCTTCCAAGGGTCATATCAATAAAACAAAAAGCACCTTCACTATCCCCATATCCCCTTTTTTTACCTATCACAGAACCGCACATGTGCTTTGAAGTGGATTAAACCTAGGTTTAACTTAAGTTTCCTTGAATATGACTTTCACGTGGCATCAATTAACTATTCGTTGATAGTTATTCGTACCTGCTCTTTTGGATAAAAACTCACTGAATTGTGCGAAATGTGTGCTGCAGTAGGTACTCACCCACCAGCAATCCCTCTGCAATCACCGTATTGTAAAATGTATTCGATCTCACCACAGACCCCTTTCGAAAGACTACCCTCTGTTGGCAGCAGTGCAATCCCTGCACAATGACGGACTAAAACTGCAACGTGATGGCACGCTTTATACGTTTGGTTAAATTAGAAGGCAAAAATACACCCGCAGAAAAAGGTGATGAGAGCAGTGACGTTGCACTTTCGACGCTTTTTGATTGAATCATCTCTTTCTGGCGTTGGTCGTCCACCGACGTTCGCTATCTATGTGAAATGACTTTCGCTGCCATGGTATCAGTTGTTCTGTCATTGTGTATTTGTTCTGACCTAATAATCAGCTCTTAAAATTCGAAAGGGGTCTATAGGATGATCTTACTCTCGTACCTTCATTTGACAACCGAAACCCACCGTGGCTCTACTTGTGCCAGGTGACATGACCCGTCGGAGTAACGTGGGTTCATTTGAGTTGGAATCACAACACGGCTAATGAATATTGAATGTGTGACAACGCTGCATGATACAATTGCCAGATCATCTCGCGATAACCATTCTGCTCCTACCCCTCCTACCCCTTTAGATTCTTTGGTTCGTCGATTATACAATGTGCATCATTTCACGACCAAGAAGAATGTATAAAAAAGTCACTTAAAATAAAATATGATTCCTTGAAAACAACACTATTCACCGCGGTGGACATATAATTTCTAGTGCAAAGTGACAATTTGCAAATTTATTACCTTAGATGTACTAACAACCAAATATGTGTGGTCTTTCATCAAAATACGACATAATAATTGGTAGAACTCACATATTTCAATACTGCTCCCCACTATTATTTGGCAGTTTTAAACACTGAGTAGAGGAAATGCCAAAACTAGAGGCACAAAAAGAACGACAGATGTTCCATTAGTAGTTGACGTAAGCTTCCTCCGGGGGCGCAGAGTCACCGCGAGCCAATGACGGTCATGTGGCTGTAGAAAAGGCCCACCTTACTTTTACTTCTGCCCGGTCACGCAAGTTTATGCAATCTGTTTCCTTGTTTTTTAGGTATGCTGAACACTATACATCCTAAGTTCTCTAGATAATAGCATAGTGCAGAATATTGTTATTGGAATGCAGCAACTAATGCATTTTTGACGAGCGGCAATACAGTTATAATTGGAATATGCCAGCTGCACCAAATATTAAAAAAATATTGAAAATTTAGGGTAATTTGTTTAAATATCAGTTTACTAGCTCTATCTCACGACCGTCGCAGCGAATAAAGTTATCCCGATTGTAAGTACACATTTCAAAGTATTTTAGGTCCTCGGTTAAACATCCTATACAAATTACTTAGGTCAAAAGCCGCCTTAATTTTCCTTTGAACAGGGCTATCATATCCCTGTCCTCAAGATACTTCAAATGGCGTTTATTCCGAAAGCCGTTGGGGGATAAGCGAATCAACTTATACAATACCGACTCTGGCAGTGCCACTCGGAGTGCGTTGGTTTACCCATGTTTTAAATGTCATCGGCATAAATTACATTAGGAATGCGTGTGATGAGTGAGGAGGAGTTGGAAGAACGGCTCTGATAACAATATTGTGGTACTAAATGTTCTACGTCATCTTCCGGGGTCCAACGCGTGTCCCATGCAGAAGACGAGTGCTACGTCAACGGTCGGCTTGAACATGTATTTTTGCTGATTGAACCTGACTTTCAGCCGAATGCTCACCCAGCACCCGTACCCATGATGTCCATGCATGCTCCGTGCTAGTTTCATGTATGTGACGGAAAGCGTTCTGAAATGTTGCCTTGTTTTGAGAAATGGTAAAGATGAAATGAATAGGGGTTCTAGAGGAACCACTAAAGTGGTTATCCTTGAAAAAATAAACAAACGCTGAAAGAGGGAACAGATATGTAAGATAATATAAAAGTCTTCATTTTATTGAGACGCAAGTAAGTGCCATTACCAACATTATTATATGGTACTGGCTGCGGGAGGGAAGCGAAAAAACAGGTGCATCGCGTGTTTATACTATACAGGTTCGCGTTCCCTGGGTTTCTCTATGCTGTTGAATTTGTGGTTTGTTGTGCTTACTCTGAGGACGTCTTTTTTACCATGCTGGTGCGGTTTCGTTGGCTAAATATCTCTTGTGTAATGAAAAAGTGAAAAGGAGGAGCTTGCATTGATAGAAAAAGTTAATCTCTCGTTCATGCTTCGGGGTATTTCACTAAACCTCACTGATATCTATCTTTGGGGTGTACGGACCGGAGCAGCTATTGGTGCCGACAGATTTCTTTGTTATTAATATTATTAGTTATGTGTTGCTACTTTTGACGTTCTCTGCAACATTCTCTTCTACCTTCAGTAATCCTATCAGCGACCCGCCAGTCTTTGACAAGAAAAAAGCATTCATGCGTTTTGTTTAATGTTGGGTTGCACATTGTTACATTTCTTTATTTAAGAGAGGGTGTGAGGAACTTGGCGGGAGCCATTTTGACATTACTCTGTTCGTGTTTATGTTCGCACGATTGTAAAAAAAAAGAGGCGAAACACCATTCAAATCCTCGCATGAACTGTATTATAGGCAATTTGGAAAATATTACCCAAGTTCGAATAACATCTTGTGTAAATAGCAGCGTATTAAAAAAAAAGTTAGTGCTGTTAGAAAAAAAAGAAAACACACAAATGCAGAAACCTAATATTATCATTCCTTTCCAACTTGGCGAACAAGTTAATTATTACTCTGTTCCGCTCTTTTACCAAAATTTACCGTTATCAAATAGTCTCATTAGCTCTGTTGCGTGAAACCTTCAATGAATTCAGAGCAGACAGGCTAATATCTTTAGAAGTTAAGTTTAACACGACGTCTCTCGTTCACAAATAATGGAATGCTGTGTGTAACCCGTGACAGTGACGAGATGCAGAGTGGATACGGTGGTAGCACTCTTTTTGGCGCGTGCTTGCGTGCTCGTCGCCCTGTTACATTTGCCCCCCGCCCCTTCCCCCCTCTAACCACGTCTTAGTTTAATCTGAAGTTTTAGACAAGCGATGGTTGTAGGCACCACGAGATGATATAATCGGCTGTGTAAAGGAAGTTGGAGGGTCTGCGTTTGTCCGTGGGCTTGGTATGGGGTAGAATATAATTAAAAAAATATACTGATGGGTTTACAAGGGCCTGGAGCGGTTTGTGTTTAGATCAGATCCCAGGTAATGTGCTTCAATCGTTTTTTTTTTTCCAGAATGAGGTTGGAAATAAGGCAGTGGTCAATACTTGCTATCAGAGCAAAATATTAAATGGTTATCGTCCTCGCAACGGAGAGGAACTTCATAATAACCTTTATTAGGGCAGCAGAAAAAAAAGCCGTTTACAACTCCCTGTAACGCCGAATTAGAGCGCAGCACTTGAGGAGGAGGAGGGAAGGGTACTGGGAGGGGGGTCAGGTGACCTCGAGGGGGGGGGGGGGGTCACGTGACCTGGGAGAACACCTGACCTCTGGGGGGTAGTGAGCTGGGGAATCACGTGACGATGACGTCATCAGTGACGTCATTAGTCATGTTGACGATGACGTCACCAGCATCCGCATCGTCATCGTCATCATCACTGATGACGTCATCGTCATCCGCATCGTCATCGTCATCATCACTGATGACGTCACTGATGACGTCATCGTCACGTGACCCCCAGGTCGCGTGACTCCCCCCCCCCCCCCCCCGAGGTCCTCCCGAAGGAATCCGAGGTCCTCCCGAGGTCCTCCCGAAGGAACCCGAGGCCCTTCCGAGGTCCTCCCGAAGGAACCCCAGGTCCTTCGGTAGGACCTCGGATTCCTTCGGGAAAATTTACCCATAATGCACCGCGCGGTTACGCCGGTGGCGACGCCGACGCCGCTCAAGCCGGAAACGGGCGCCTAAGAGCTGCGCTCTAAAAAGAACGGCCCGACTAAGAGGACATCCATAAAGGATTTTGTTTCTCTCGCAGTTACGTAATTTGGGCTTTGGTAAGAGCGTTGCAGGAGTTGTATAGTTGTCTTTTTAACGTGTAAAGAAACATGTGGGTATGCCTAAGTTTTGTGAAACGTAGATGGTATGTTATTGAACTGTCCGCACCCTTTAGGGGCAAATGTCTCGCGGTAATGTACAAAATGGAGTTGCGAAACGCTTGTAGTATCAGGACAAGTCAATTTTGGGCCGGAACTAAAAAATAAAAAAATCCTGGATAGGCGTAGTGTCCGGCCGTGCGCCAGCTCGACCGCACTACTGCGAGGTTGCGTTTGGCACTTTCGCCTAACCCCAAACGGACCATCGACAAGCTCTACTAGTCGGGTGGTTATGAGTTCAGCGTTAAGAGAGCAATGAAGGCTTTCGGCGAGTATGGCTGGTCAGAGCATGATAGGTTGATGTTTGGATATGGTGTGTTTCCCTTTGTGTGTGTAGTGTCCGAAGCAACGTCGACTCGAATTGACGGACTCGATCCGTCGTAATAGTTGGGAGGAAGCCAAAACGGGAAATCATACCTCGAACAAAGCTCGAGCAATGGTGTCCGATCATATATACTCTACTGGTAGTGCCTCAGGACAACGTGTGAAACTGTCAATACAGGTGAGAAGATAGCAGCGCCCATCAGAAGGATGAACGATATTCACAACGTTGAAATAAATGTGGACGAAACATTGCGTCGCATCCGGTAAAGATTCATATTGCGGAAATGGATGCCTCTAGATTTTGAGTTTTTAAATTTGGCTGCAACTTCAAGTGCAGGATTGAATATCTTTGTTGACGGTCGGCCAAAAGCTTGTCCCGGCTACCAGGATGAGCCATATTGTGCAGAGAAATAAATACTTGCTAGCGGAAGTCGACAAAGTCGAATGATCTGGTTGCTCCTGTAGAAGCGTCCGTCACATATGACTTCCGTACAGCTACCCGGCAAAGCAACCTCATGAAAGATGAACTGGCCTGCGAGCTACATAAACGTTGAAATAATTGACAGTCGTTCTGTAGCGCGGTACTGTGATAATCTAAATCAAAAGCTCCTTGGAAAAACGGTCACGAGGAAATGGGAATCCTCCATGATAATGCATCTGGGATTATAAACAGCCTTGTCGTGCCATATATCAGTAGTAAACTCGGCAATATAAGCTAGCTGCCGTTTCTAGCGGTATGAATACGTGTCTTTGGTTGATTGCGGCGCTTCTGTAAAAGGCTTATAAACAGCTAGTGTGAAAAACATTTTGCCCTCTATATAACTGCGGTTTTAGTCCAAAAGCGTTGTGGCGCTTTTCAGCGGGCGTGGTATGCCGGGAGGAGGACGAAAGCCGCCTCCCAAGGTTTTTGATGAGCACTTGCGAAACAGCTCCAGCAACAGCGTGAGATGCGTTCAACATTATGTGGTTTAAAGAATCATGTTTAAAATTATGCAGAATAGTAGTGTTAGCCAGTTTTGACTTTGCCTGGCGGAAAGCAGATATTGCCGCTGCATTCCACTGTACCTGTGACGAGGGTTATCTTTTTTCTCTTGAGAAGAGCTGCCATCATTTGAAATAGTGCAGCATACGGGAGAATACGGCGGCGATAACGACTTGCGCGACCAAGAAATTTTCAAAGCTGTCGAATGATGGTTGGCGCTGGGAAATATTTAATGGTATAACCAACATAGGCAGTATTTTTGTAGTATAAACCAGAAGTTTGACATCAGAGGGCAGGTATTTTAAGCTTGTGCCTCACTAAGCCTAGTTCACGACGTGTAGATGCACAAATGTGTTCAATGTGTGAGAACCAATATAGGTTGTTAGTAGTTGTAACGTCAACGTGCTTAAAACTGTATGTTTGAGAAATGGTCGGTTTGCCAATCGAGTGATCAAACACATGGGGGCACTTTTTGTTGGTGATACGCATAAACGCAGCTTTGTCATAATTAACTTTCATTTCCGAGAGATCGCACCAGGTAGAAATTTCATTCAAACTCCCAGTCAGCACAACTTCGTCTCTAATAGAATTAATAGCCTTGAACAGTAAGCAGTCATCTGCAAAAAAACGAATATTCACACTCACGTCGATGCATGAGGTTGAAACAATAGTATAAATTGAAAAACAGTAGCCAACCAAGTACACCTCCAAATACCCAAATACAAATAAGAAAGCTAACCTGAGTATCTTTCTGTCTTTAAATCGCAATATGTGTAGAAAAATATGTATTGGTCTGTGAAACTACATAGTTACAAAAGGTAGTTTCTTAATATGCATAGCAATCTAGAAAATAAGATAACCGTTCTTGTCTTTCTAAACACAAATGTTCTTGGAATAGCTCATTTTGTAACTTAGTAGACTCTGTCTAGGATTTATTTGCGTACCTGTATACAATGTTCTGGCATATTTGAATTTGCGGCAGCCGCGTCCTACGCCTTCGGGGTGTGTTCGAGGCGGCGTGTGGCAGTTGGCTCGGATGACGGCAAGACATTTTCGGGCATTCCCGCTGCAGTTCAACAAATCGCTAACTTGTGAGTAGAGAGCGTTTTTATGACTTCTCTTTCTTGTAGGGTTTAAGGGATGTCCAACTATTAAGAAAACAATTGCAGTAGTTTCTGTGTACTTAAACGGAATCGTATTATTATTTTAGAAGCATTTTTGAATGGGTATTCGCATGTTACTCTACTTTATTTAAACTAAAAAAAAAATACGAAATTTTCAAGAAAAATAGCAGAAATATAAGGTTAAATTAAAACAGAAAATTTGCAAGTTTGTGCTTTATTTCTTGACATGTAAGAATGAAATAAATACCATTAGGATCACTACGCGTTGTGACCCTTCGTTTTGCCCTAAATAGTTTCACAACACGTTAATAGGTATTTGAAAAAAAAGATATATAATTGAATCCCGAAGCCTGAGTTGACCCATTTAACATCATGAATAATTCACTCTATGTGAAAAAGTAGAGTCGAAAATTTGAACCGAATAGCCGAAAATTTATAGTAATATTTTTTTTTAAGAAAAACAATCTCCATTATACTGAGTACATTGTTTAAGTGGCTATTAAAACAATCACGGGGCTGAAATGATATTATGACTGACTCTTTCTAAAACCTACTTATTTCAGTGGGTTCAGTTTGCCTGCTGAATTTGTGCAATACTACATTTTATTCACAAGCTCAAACAATAAAACCCTCACAAGCCTCGCTGGTACTTTCAACTTAACGTGTACCAATTTCAAAGCTTTGCAACGGTCATTAGTACTGTTTTCAAATATAAAAACATAATACATTAAAGGCAAGATTTTTTGAAGTCGGCACGGTAAAATATATATTCCCGTGTTTGATTTACAGGTTGGGAATTCAGTGGGACGATAAAAAGAATAAAAATGGGTGTACTCCTGAAGATGGCCATGTGATGAGCAGAAATGGTGAACCTACCCAATATCCTACCTTCTCAGAATGCAGCAAAAACTCTTGGGATATGCGGACTCTTTCGTCTATTGGGTAGTAGTTTAATTTTCGTTGGAATGTTTTTAGACCTTAGTAACTAGTGTATATCCTTGACGTTCCAATATAACTGTTAGCAAAATAACCGATTTAAATTCGAAGGCTTCTGTTATGCCGATCACATGCCTCTCCGCATACACTCACCCTCATCATTTATATCACTCACTCATCAAATAAAATCGTGTTACGAATTAAAAAATAATATGTTGTACAGCACATAATGGGATTATATGATACAGGTATACCGCAAATAGGTCAGTTTATGTTTAGAATAATTCAATATGTTTTACACTTTTCGACAAGCTGTCCTTTTTATGCATGTCTTATGTATTCTAAAGCTTAAAAAAACGTTGACAACGCCAGGAAGATTACAGAATTTAATTTCACTCAATAGCCCTGTTAGGGGCTTTTGTTGAAATTGTAGCCGTGTTGGAAACCCACACATTTGACAAGCTGGAATTGTCGTGTTGGTGGAACTTATCGGCATGCAGGGTTTATTCGACTTACATGCTCGCCTCTTAATCACTTTGCGAAACAAGTAGAATCAAGCAGACAAATGTAATAAAGGGGTTATCATGGACGACAAAGAGGCAGCCGACAGGATCGTGTGCAGAGCAACAAGAACACAGTTTAATGGACTTCGGCGGTATTTATCAGATAGCGCCGGGCGCACTGCGCATGACTAGCGCCTTGTCATGCGAGGCATTGTACATGATAAGTCCCATACATCTCTTCACGGGTAACAAAAGACAAAGTACAAGTTCAATCGATTTTATGTTTTTAAAGGAGCTCAATTATCAGACAGATTGTATTTTTCGCACCTAATGGTTAAAATGTGATCGTGTTCTTAGATACTAAAAAGGCCATCGATCCACAAATATTTTCATAATTTTAGATACAAAGAAGAAAAGCGGAAAATAAAAGCTGAAATAATTGGACCAGTCATAAGACAAATATTTTATTTGGGTTAATATATATTTCATGGGAACATATATTCTTGGGTAAATAGGCCAAAGACATCGAAGGCATCGACATATGACAAAGTGTTTTCTTTACACTCTATTCGAGACGTTGCTTAGATATTGCACACGTAAAATAATATTTCACTGAAGGTATTTGCCACCCCGAAATGCAGAAAAAACTATATTGCAAAATGTGCGTCTTTTAACATGGGCCTACTTTTGCAACTGCTGGTTCATGTGAAACACGAATTAATCCCGAAGTTCGAGGGCCAACTTCCGTTGAAGGGTGTAATTGTTCAGATACATAAAGCATGACAGGGTGTCCATGCATGCTTGTACGTTGAAAAGCAAACCAAATAGGTGCGTTTCTTCGTGAAGTCAAAAACTGCGAACTATTCAAAGGTTTTCAGAAAGCACAATAGAAATAATAATACGCCACAAATTAGTAATGACTGCTCTCCTTCTACTGATTGCCTTATTTTGATTACTGAATGCCTAATACCTTTCGAAGTTTTCAATAGTTAAATCCTGTTGTCGCGTATTTTGTCCTTATCTCCATACCTACTCACGTGCGCTACTCGTATAATTTTTTCCCAATAGCCAACAGTCATGCTACAAGTTGAATGTGTCGTCGGCGGAGTCCACTTCGGAGAGCAGAACTCCATATACGTTTTTTAAGTGCACGGAGCCATGCAAGAATATTACAAAAGAAATGGAGAACAACGTATGCAACGTGGTAAGTTAGTAATTCGTGCTTTACACTCTCACTTCGTATTCCTTGTCTTGAGACCTCAGCACTTCACTTCAATATATATCATTAAAAGTTAGATTTTAACCCATAAGTATTGGTAATGTTTAAATAGAATAATATTATGAGACTAAACATATTTCAAAATTTATTAAAAGGAATTTTAGTTTTGTTTCTGTAACAATAAGAAAAATGTGTGTGAGTGTAGTTAAAACTATAGATGCGATTGCATCTCTGAGTGATGTTAATGTGATTCCTTCCGCGAGTGTTATAAATGTGGTTCTTTTGAGGATTGATATGACTCATCGCATCCAAGCGCGACGACGAATGAAGCACGAGGCAACCCGTTCATTGAATTCAATTTGGAGGGAATATGCTAACCTATTTCCATTGAATGAATCCCATTTATCGTCGAATTTGATGACTTCGTTCGCTTCCATTCGATCGAGCCTCGCTTTCACCTAATCCTGCAACATGAGATCAATTGGTCTGGGCTACTTCATGGCACTTTAGGCACCTGCCATGACCATGAGGTGTTAGGTGAGGCATTTCACCTGTCGAAAACCTTTGAACACTTCACTGTACGACAGAGCCGTTCGAAAGAGCTGTTCTAACGTTGCTCAGCACAACGGCTCCACATTTTGTATATTGAGGCGAAATGTCTTCCATCTTAAGCGCATATGCGTGACAAGACGAGGGACAGCAGAAAGAAAAGAACAGGGAAGCAATCGAAAAAACAATAATTTCACCAAAACTGGTCGCTAAGCGCTTCTTCCTTCACGAGCGCTCCGAATGCGCAGCAACAAACGTTCGGAAAAGTCCCCGCTGCGGATGTTTTCGAACGTTGTCGCCTACCACAAAACGTCGGTCTGGGTGGTATTACTGTCACCGGACACATCAAGGCGAATCCTCCCGTAAACGTTATTTTGTTGTCCGATATAGCAGGATGTGCTTCCGACACTGCTTTGTTGATAATCTTTTGGAGGTGGTTCGCAGCGATGACTCAATAGGTCACTCCGCTCTCGAACTTTAACTTTTTTGACATAATTTATGTGTTGATCGTGTCCATCTGCTTGCTGTAGCTGCCGTGTTCACCAATAGGAATCATAATTAATCCCGCGATTACACGTGCATATGATGCACTTTCGAACCCTTCTTGTTCCTTGATTGATTTCTGCTTGCATTATGTGGTGGCAAGATGGTTGGGCTTGCCGCACTTTATGCAGTCTTTGCGTATTACTGAGCATCGTTCATAACGTTTCTAAAGCTCACATCTCTGACACACTAGTTCCACTGTCTTTGCCAATTCACTGACTGTTTCCTACTTCGACGCTCCTTGAATTTCATGGCACTGCTCTTTACAGTGCTGGCGGGCTTTGTAGGTTTACACTGTTCTTCGTAGGGTGAATTTTCCGAGATAGGATTCGCCTGAAGTCTGAGGAGTGACTAGGTAGTTTTAGAATAGCGGGCGCCAAAGCTTTGCGTACATAAAGAATAGCGTCGTCGCCACACCGCATGCGGCGAACGCTGAATGCGTTTTGCGCATTGTGAGCGCTTTTTAGCGTACGCTATTATTCAGAAATTGCATGCGTACGCTAAAAATATGCTATTCTCCAAGAAGGACTGGCGATGAGAAGTTGGCTAAAGCTAGCTAAAGCCAAGAAAATCACATTTCAAAAATGGTGGCTGTCAGGACCGCGACTGCGGCCGCTTTGGTGGCGTCGTGAGCGCGATGTCGGCGGCATCCACGCGACTGCGATTTCCAACACAGGGCGACATTGAACTCCTACGGGAGGTGCACGTCAGAAACGTTTTGGAAGACCCAGAAAGGTGGGCGATGATCGCCGGCAACTTGCTGCTTACGACGCGCGAACATTTCTCGGCCAGGGTGAGAACTCTCTCCCCGAGGCGACGCAAGCAGACACGGCCGTTCGACCGCTCCCGTTGCAGTCTCATATTTAAACAAGTTTAAAATGTCATTTTAACCCCGAACAAATAGAATTGCTATTGCATCTAGGTTCCGTTGCAAGCGCGATATGCTCGGGCTTTTGTGACGCGGCAGAGGAAAGCTATTCTATAAACACTCCTGAGTAGCGTGCGCTAACACAAGCACACAATTTAGCGCTAGCGTGCGCTAAAATTTGATCTTAAAACTCCCTAATTTCCCAATAATTGTTTTGCTTTGGGGCATCGGGCGTTACGTCTCCCTAAATTCGCAATACTTTGCAATGCATTGTAGCAGCGTAGACACGCAATGAAGAACTTTCCTTCTTTTCGGTTTGGCCATTTCGAACCGGAATGTATGATGCGGGACGTTCGAACCTGGTCTGAAAAACTCTACGAGCGTGTGATCATATTCTTGACCTCATACCTCCCCACTTCGTCCGCAAACATGCTTTAAGTTTTTCTAGCCTCTTCTTCCATGGTAATATGCAAAGTTGCCGCTTGAAACGTTTGGCTGCGTTGTGAGGAGGATGTCCGTAGATAAGTTCAAACTCGCATTTGACAGAGCTTAGAGGTTTGCCAGGAGGGCCTGTCCAAAGGCTTGGGGGTGGCAGCTGCGGCGTCACAAATTCGTGCGGCGTGGCAGCACCATACCAACTTCTTGCACCATTCATGTAAACGCCTGCGTGTCAGATGATGAAGGCATGGCTTATACAACGAAACAAAAATTATATGTAGGCAGCATACCATCAGATGTAGGGATAATTAGATGCTCAGAACGGCAGCGGATAACCCGATACCCCGTGTGCACGACAATGCATGTACATGACTCACTCTACAAAGTTCATTGAACATATAACCTGAAGTTACCAATTTACATGAATTCTTTCGGAATTCTTCCACGATCCACGTAGCAAAACCATGATTGCGTTAGCCTCAATGCGAGCGCACCTCCCAGCGTCTTACAACGACCGCGCCGCTAGAAGTCTGTCACGCCAAAACGGACGCGCGCCTGCCGCTTTACGACGACCCTTGCCGAATTTCGGTGTGTTTGCCGCTTTTGGCGGGTCGGGGATCCACTAGCGACGACGTCATGCGCGTCCTTGCCATTTAGATGGTATTCGTCGAACCGGCTCTGTTAAAAGTTCCATCCGATGATAGTATTAAAAAAAATCATATAATCCAGATTCACCCTTTTTTTCCCTTTTGATTTACAAAGTCACCAGACGGCACTGAAGATTCCAAGACCGATGATATATGTAAAATGAGTTGTTGCCCGGATTACGACAAACATTTTAATGAAACAAAAAGAGGAGCGCCGGATGGAATGCCGTGTGGAGCGGCTCAGGTGGGCTTTTTTCTTCTGCGTATTTCTTGACACTATGCATATTACACTTTCAAACTGGCAGGTGTTTATACAATGGCATTCGAAAGTTCCTAATATATGGTGTTTCTGAAAAATTTATTTCCGAAAACAAACCTCCAACCAAGACAAAAATTGCAAAAAAAAATTAGCTAAGAAATTACCTATAATTCGCTAAACAACTTTTTATGTAATGAAAACAAGGATATCGGTACAGTTATAAAGTTGTTGAGCGTCACTGAAAACCCCAAAACCAGTCACGTTTTTGATGGGCTTGAAGCACTTGAGAAACGTGAGGGCGCGCTAAAGTTACCACTTTAGCGGCAGGTGGAAGGAAGGTGATGCGAAAACTCTGTCTTGTCTTCTATCTTTCTCTTAAGTTTTCGCAATATTCCTATAATTCGTGTTTTATCATCGCCGGCTTTAAATCTGCTGCACGAGTGATAACTTCCGTGCATCCTCGAGCTTTCCACGCGCTTAAAGTCCGAAATGGACTGAACTTGGGGATTTTAATGACACTCAGGATGTTTCTAATTGTAAGTGTATGTTTATTTGCATTAATTAGAAAGTTAATCAGTCACTTCGAAGTGTTTATATAGTTAAATACTTTGTTATTTTGAAATCCGTGACGTCCGCCGTGGCTTGCAGCATGTCCGCGCATATACTTTTTTTTTTCTTAAACTCCCTAGTTTTTGTGATTTCTAACTTAATTTCCAAAATCACCCAGTATATGCGCAAGCTGAATGTAAGCTCCAAAATAGGTGAAAAAGACCAGAAAAAAAAGGCCAAGATTTAATATTTACGTTCGAAACAGCATAGTTTGCAGCGTGCAGCCTACTCAACTGAGATATAAGTATTAAGGCGTTAGCATTAATACCCACACAACAGGGAAACGTTTACGGCGTCCATCTGTGAAAAAAACAGTGGAAAGGAAAGCGCGCCGCCTATTGAGGATGTAAGTAGTTACTTGTAGTGAAGGACAAGGGCGAGAGGGAGGCGACGCCACGGGCGGAACCCAATGCGCGCGCGGATGCTGAGCGAGTCTGAACTTTCGGGTGTGCCGTGCGGGTATGCCCTGGTTTTTGCTACGAAGTGGAGTGTAAACGAAGTACTAGTTCTAATCAAACTACAAGGCAAAAAAAAGGTATGATTCATTAGTGGATAATTTAGCATGACCGTCGAGAAACTCCGCATATGTCTCCTTTTGGAAAATGCTAACACTGTCACCGTAACAAAGCGAAAAAAGACTGAAAAAATTAGAGGAACCAAAAGCGAAAGCCACAGCAGAAAAGGGAAGGTGTTAGCGTTTCTCAAGTGTGTGGCGTTTTCCAAAAATCACTCTAACGCAATTCTTAAGGATCCGCCAATTAATTTTCTTTTAAAGTTTTGTTATAATTGATGGTCCCCGACCTGTGGCATTCGCTACAATCTGGAGCTGCGAAATCGGACGCTTGCTACAATTACTACGACCTCGACGTCAACGCAGATGCCTACCACGTCTTCTCGCACCATGACTGACAACGTGCCGATGCCAGTTTCAACAGCAACTGCGTGGACTGTCCGAAGTCGGCAACGTGACCCCAAAGCCTTCGCCGGTCTTCGCGACGAGGACATCGAAGACTGGATTGATAGCTTTGAACGAGTAAGCAATTATAACCGATGGGAAGACAACATCAAGTTGGCAAATGTCGCCTTCTATTTTGTAGACGTCGCCAAATCGTGGTTTTTGAATCACGAAGACGAGATCCATAACTGGACATCTTTTACCACCAAGATTCGCGATATTTTCGCGACTAGAACAACTCGCAAAGAAAAGGCAAAGAAGAAGCTCCAACATCGCCAACAGCAAAATGAAGAAATGTACATCTCTTATATGGAGGACGTTTTGACGCTTTGCCGAAAAACTGACTATGGCATGCGAGAGTCACTTCGCGTACGGCACATCCTCAAGGGCATCGCCGCCACTGCCTTTAATGTCTTCCTGGTCCAGAACCCAACATCAGTATCAGACATTACATTCGTATGTCAACACCTGGATGAGATTCACACTGTACGATTACCTCATCAACCTCGTGTTGCCAAAAACCCGCCGACAATATCAGAACTACGACAAATGATTAGAGAAATCGTTCGGAAGGAAATGAAAAATACTGAACCTCGAAACACCTGTTACGAACGACCACGGCGACCTCTCAACCGACCTACGCGCACTCGTCCAGGAGGAGCTGGCTTATGCTGCTTCCACCACACGTCCGCGTGCTGAACCAAAGCCACAAACGTAGGTTGAGATGGCAGCTCGACTACTGACCACCCCGCAGGTGGTTCTTCAGCCACAATGTCTTCCTTCACCTACAATGGCTCCAGTCACTCACGCACTCACAAACGCAATGACGTATCCCCCTTGGAGACCGACCAACTACACCCCTGTGTGCTACTACGTCGGCAATAGAGGACATATTGTTCGATATTGCCGAAAACGCCAAAGTGACGAGAGTTATGAATCTTCACGTTACCATCACGGCAGAAAAGTCAAATTTGGGGGTTTTACGTGCCAAACCAACGACGGGCATCTGGCACGCCCCAGCGGAGGACTGAGGATTAATTTGGACCAACTGGGGATCTTTTGACGTGCAAACGAAAGCTCGGTTACACGGCGCCTCCTCCGCAATAAGCCTCCGTCAGATTGCGGGCACCTCGGCCGGGATTCGAACCCGCCACATGGAAATCCGTAGGCCAGCGCTCTCGCCTCGGAGCCACCAAGGCGACTACCATCACGACAGAGAGCCCTTTTGGTCTGACACATACAATCGTCCCCGTACGGCAAGTTCCTTCTCTGATAATCCCCGACAAAGCCGACAAATGACATTTACCAACCCTTCCCCTTCTCCCCGACGGCGCTCTGGGTCACTAATGATATCTTCCAAGCAGACCTATCCCAAGTTCACGACGGAAAGCTAAAAACCGCAGTTCTTGGGGGGAGATCAGCGCAATTTCAACCCCATACAACTCCCCTCGTTGTCCCATTCAATTTAATCAAAGTTTGCGTTGAAGGTTTGGATATTTTAGCATTGGTGCATACCGGAGCGACAATTTCAGTCATTCGAGAAGATGTTTCTAGATCATTACATAAAGTCCGAACTCCTTTCTCGGGAGCACCCTTACGCGGGGCCACTACGAAATTAATACAGCCATTATCTTATAGTAGAGCTCGAGTTTTTATCCAGGGCACTTCCTATCGTATCCTGTTTATTGTACTGCCTTGTTGCTCGCATAAGATGATTCTCGGATGGGACGTTCATTCCGAAAATTCGGCTGTGATTGTCTGAGAAAACTCAGAAATATTTCTGAGTGAACTCGAACATACGGAACCAGACAACCACAATTCTATCAGTTTTGAAGTTCAGAATAATTCTATTGTCCACCCCCACATACTATTATCAACACGGCCGCTTACTGCTGGTGTTATTGTAAACCCTTCCAATTAATTTATTTTGAAAGGTTTAGTGCTTGTTCCGTCTCTCCTATGTTTCCTGAATGGTATAGTACTGATTAAAGTAGATAATACATCCGTAGAGGCAGTCTTGATACCCAAAGATACCAAACTAGTCACCGCTGCTCCACACCGTGACCTATTGCTCCCGGCTCTTACTGACACTCAAACAATGTTTCCTTCCCTAATAGGCAAAAGTAACAGCACCCTACTAGACACCATAAGCCCCGACCTTGATGCCACAAAGAAAAATGAGCTGCTATCTTTACTTCGGACATACTAAGAAAGCTTCGATTGTGTATCACCTAAGCTCAGCCGCACAGGTTTCACGCAACATCGCATTCAATTTGAAAGTCCTACCGTTGTTAAACCTCATCCCTACCGCGTCTTTCCATCCGAACTATCTATAATCCAAACACACCTCGATGACAAGTTAGACAAAGGAGTTATTCGTTCTTCTTCTGGTTCATTTGCATCACCCGTGATTTTCGTTAAAAAGAAGGACGGAGGAATTCGCTTCTGCGTTGATTGCCGCGGCCTCAATAACATTACCCGTAAGGATGTATATCCACTGCATAGAATAGATGATGCTCTCGATTCTCTTCAAGGTGCTGAATGCTTCTCTTCCTTGGATTTTTTATCAGGATACTGTCAAGTCTCAATGCACGAAAATGACAAGGAAAAGAGCGCATTTATTAGTCCCGATGGTTTATTTGAATTTAATGTAATGCCTTTCGGATTGTGCAACACGCCTGCCATCTTTGAGCGTATGATCGACACAATTCTTCGAGGCCTTAAATAGAAAACGTGTCTATGCTGCCTAAATGATATAATATTTTCTGATCCTTTTGATCATCATCTACAGCGCCTCGCACAAGTACTTTCTTGCCTTGCCAACGCCGGTCTACGATTGCACACAAAAAGTGTACATCCGCCGCAAAAACGATAAAGATATTAGGACACCTTTTTTCCAAAGTCGGTATACGCCCCGACCCGGATAAGATCCCAGCCGTGTCAAATTTCTCGTGGCCAACAAAACAGAAAAAAACTGCGCAGCTTCAGGGGACTCTCCTCGTACTTCCAAAAATTTATCCGTGCATGGTTTTGCTAGCATTGCTAGTCCGCTTATTAATCTCCTAAAAAGCAACACCACATTTTCTTGGACACCCGCTTGTGAAGTCGCTTTTACGACCCTCAAGAAAGCTCTAACATCGGACCCGGTTTTTCAACCTTTTAACAACGACGCCGAAACCATACTGCATACTGACCCTAGTGTAATCGGCATCGGGGCAGTTCTTCTACAACGAGGGCAAGGTGCCATTGAACACGTTATCGCTTACATAAGTCGCTCTCTAAGCAAAGCTGAATCTAACTACACTGTCACGGAAAAAGAATGCCTCGCTGTTGTGTGAGCGATAGGCGAATTTCGGCCTTATCTCTACGGCCGGCATTTGAACGTCGTCAAAGATCATCACGCGTTATGCTGGCTAGCCACGTTAAGAACTTATCTGGTCGGCTTGGTCGGTGGACCCTACGTCCTCAGGAATATGACCTTTCCGTAGCCTACAAGTCTGGCCACACACACAGCGATGCAGACGCTCTTTCTCGCTGCCTCTTTAATAAAACACCTTTTGGTCTTCTTAATATCGAGCCAAACGCACCCGCGGATTTAACCCTTGACATAACCACAATACAGCACGAACAGTGCACAGATCCGGAAATTCGAAAACTTATTGATAAAAGGGACGGAACGTTAGAACACGCCAACAGACGCCAGCAACGCCACTTCAGGCTTCACAACAACATATTGTACCGTCAGAATTACAGTCCCGATGGTGATCGCTGGGTGCTCGTGACACCACACTCATTACGTCTCGCGATACTACACTCGGTACATGATCATCGAACCGAAGGACATCTCGGATTATTTGAAACATATTCCCGTATTTGGCAACGCTTCTTTTGGCCTTGTCTCCACTCTTCCATTGCCAAGTCCATAAAATCGTGCATATTATGTCAACAGCACAAACATCGCACCACACGACCTTCTGAAACATTGCAACCCTTACTATGTCCTTCACGACCCTTCGACACAGTGGGCATCGACTTATTTGGACCTTTGCCTATCACCGCTCATGGAAACCGTTGGGTGGTCACCGCTGTAGACCACCTCACTCATTTCGCAGAAACGGCTGCTATCCCCGCCGGCAACTCAACGGAAGTAGCGCTCTCTTCTTTATCATGTACCCGAGCTTTTCGTTATTATTTGCTGGAAGAAGTGCTCTCTGCATTCAATGCTGTCCACAAAACCACTTCATCTTTACATCCACAGACAAATTGACGTACAGATCGTTTTCACCATACCCTTGCAGCAATAATGTCTACGTATGTTTCTCCTAAACACACGAACTGGGATATCATACCACCATTTGTTACTTTCCCGTATAATACCTCTACGCAGAGTACGACTGCCTACTCCCCTCTTCGCCTTACATATGGAAGACAACCTACGTCTACTTTGGATACTATATTCCCTCCTCCACCCATAGCAAATCACGGCAATGCCTTGAATGACCAGTTACGACGTACACAAGACACACGTCAACTTGCACAACTTCGAACCAGTGAACATCAACGGCACCGTAAACAATCTTACGATTCCAGACAGAAACCTACCGTCTTTCAGCCAGGAGACCTCGTCAAGGTTTCGTTGCCTACACGCCAACCAGGCTGTTGCAAAAAATTTCGCCCACCTACATTGGCCCCTACAGAGTGCTCGCCCAGACATTCCCGGTAAACTATCCCGTCGAGCCAAGACAGCTTCACTCGGATCGCAGACATTGCGCCCACGAAGTTTTTCATGTTGGACGGCTCAATCCATTCATTCCCCGCTGACGCACACTACCTCTAAAATCTAATGGCCAGGAGGCCATACCTCAACCTCGAGGGGAGAACACGTGAGGGAGCTCATGGACAACACCCACTTCATCTTCGTTATGATCATCATCACTGCCATTCGCAACAATTCTATATTTACTTTCTCTTTCTCTGATTGCCTCGAGCACGGGCGTCCGTGCTTGGATTTTCCTGAGAGCAGCCGCTCATTAAATCTGTCCCCGGAACTGCTCATCGTGTCCTCACTTCATATATTGCCGCAAGCTCAGCTAACTAAGTAGGCAGCGCGCTCGTGGCCTAACGGTTATCGCGCGTGCCTTCCACGCAGAAAGCCCAGGGCTCGATCCCTGGCAGCGCCGCGTCTTTATTTATTCTTCCAATTTAGATTACTGGTAATTTCGAGAACTGTGTTGCTCGTTCTAGGTTAGAATGTTCTGCGCGCCGAATGTTCCAGGCCGAATGTTCCAGAAGCCCAAGCGTGCACAAAAGGGGCTCCGCGTAACCAACTGGACTCAGTCTCGCCCCAGCGTTCGACTCTGCGCTTACGCCGACTTCGACGCCCGCCACGCTCTATTGTTATCTTCTGTTTCCTTCTTTATTTTTGGGCACAAGTTCGCCCCATTAAACGTTTAGTTTCTTCAGTTATTCGCCGCCTCATCACTTGTCCTTCGTGACAATATATATATATATATATATATATATATATATATATATATATATATATATATATATATATATATATATATAAGCAAAATACTTGCGTAGGACGACGAAACGTTAAGGCCCGTTCAAACTCTTGCGACCAAGTACGACTGAGAGAGACGAGATCTCTTAAAACTTCTTAATTTTTTTTAGAACGAGGGATCACACTGGCATTGTGGCGCCATCTATGCAGTGACCCTGGAACTGCATTTCACAAGAGCGAAGGTTTTGAGGGATTTCCGAGGTCAAATGTGCGTAATACCCATAGAATTGCTCGTTCATAACATTGACAAAAGGTTTTCGAGTCAAGAAAGAAAGGATAATGCGCGAGAAAAATAAAAAAATATGCCGGACCGCCGAGTTTACACTGCTACCCAATAGATGGCGCCAGTGTGTCCTCTGGTTTAAGAAGTTTTAAGGAACCCAGGTTTACCAGGTCGCAAGAGTGTGAACGGGCCTTTACTCTTTATGCTGTTCAAGAATATATTACGGCGTATTAGTTTGTGGTACAACATTAAGGTTAACTACAACAAAATAATCGTCCCTCAGGAAAGATTATCTCGCACGCTTGATAACTTTCAGGGGAACCTCCGATACTTATGCAAAGACCCCCTATTCATAAAGTACACTCTATTAAAGGCTAACAAAATATATAACTTTTAATCAGCCGATATACAAGGAGAAGCTGCACTTAAACCCGAAGAGTCCTAGCTCAGATTGAACGCTGAGAGAAAGCGCCCGGAAAACACCAACAAAATGAACGAAATACGCCAAGCGACGATTCAATTACCACCTGTTTTGTTTTATTTATCAAAATTCAAGAACATATGAACTTGCAATACCCCTCTCTTATATTCATGAAAAAGACCGGAGAGTTCATGGTAGCTAGTGATATCGTTTTTGAATAAAAAAAACTGATATTGGAGTTCGATAAAAATTATATATGGCGTCCTTATTCTTCGTATTGGGTATAGTTTTGAGCAAAGCTACTGTCGCACAAGATATTTAATAATTTGAACTTCGCACTTTGATTTTCACTATGTCCTGATCCAATGCGGAATTTTAAGGAGAGGTAGAGGCCTCTTCAAGCAGCGACAGGAGCTTTTCCCTGTAACTGCCTCCCCCCTCCCTTCCTTTTTGTGAAATATAAAAATTATAAGCTATGGCGCATCCGCCCAATTGTCTGCGGCACACATACAAGGCAAAAAAGCAGGAATAGTAGCCGATATTTGAGTGATGCACAATGATAAATATCGATTGCCAACCCTCTCAATGAAAATGCGAAAACAACGAAACTTCGGCCCATCCAGTCACTCGAACTATGTAAAACCGGTACTCGCTTAGCGTTGTATTTTTGCGGAGTGTGATGTATTCCCCAAGGACGGTAGGGTATTTCTGCATGAAGTACATCGTCTTTACTTGCCTGGTTTAGCCTTTGAATTGGTGGCCGAATGTGTAACACAAGGCTGCTCAACAGATGCAAATGAATTGAAGTGTGCCCTCTGCAGACAATGCGAGAACAAATACTATGCTTTAAACTATCATTTGAACTTGAACGACTACTAAATCACTATAGAGTGCTTGGTTGTCGGTTGCCCACTGAGTGTGTGCATTCGTTCTATCCCTATGCCTGTGGGTCCCACTAGAGCCTCACAAAAAGGGGCAGTGTACCGAGTCGTTTTCCACAAGGTTTTACGCCGATCATTTGTTATGTACTGCGATAATAGGAAGCACCTTGACATATGTCAGTAATTTTAGTTAAAAACGATTATTTATTAGCTCTTCTAGGGTTCCGTGGGCTGATCTTGCGTACTCTAACCTATATCTTGCGTACTCTAACCTGTGAAATCATGAGGTCTAAGACGCCTGGATTGCATCAATAGATCTTAATAAATAACTAATGGTAAGATTTCTCAGGCGACATGTAAGCAATGTATGTCTTCATGATCTCATTTCGTTAATATAGTTTAAAGGTTCTGCGTTTTGTGAAATATGCCAAACCTCTTGTTTTTGCCTTCTCAACAGGTATGTCTTCAGCGAGTCTGCGTCAGGGTGCCAGGAAAACGAAGCGAAGTTATCACAGTTACAACGGATAGTGAACCGTGACGTCAGCAATAAAATTCTCTTTGACGGCTTGGACGCGCAACGTGCACCCTTTTTAACGCGCGAGCAACTCTATGCACACGGGACATTAACGTGGGCTGTCCATGTTCTAGCTAGGAGCGGCCATGCACGAACATGTGTGCACTAACGCGCGCGTGCGTGTGTGTTCGTATGTGTGTGTGTGCATGTGTGTGCGAGTACGCATGATTTTGCATGCATGTATGTGTATGCGTTTGTATGTCCGTGCGGGTATGAGCCAGTGTGAACGCATGCTCGTACGTGTCTGTGCACTCATGCGTGCGTGCGTGTGTGTGTTTGTGTGTGTATGTGTGTGTGTGCAAACGCGTACACATTTGTGTTTTTGTGATTTGTTCGTGCATATGCGCGTGCGTGAGACGGAGAATAAGAAATAAATGACATTTTTATTGCCACAGAATTCAGCGGAAGTCTTTGTTATTCTTATTGATATTTACGTTGCTTTTTTTAATTTTTTGCATTCGCACGTGTTTCTTTTTCTTACAAAATCACGAGATGGAATACCTTTGTTTCTATCTCTATTAATTCTATTTCGAATTTCAGGATAATTTTTGGGAGTTGAACTCGCTGGCACTCGTTGAACTTGCTGTCAGTGACAAATGAGCTATGGAGCTCCCACACTATTGCCTAGTTTTCAATTTTTCAGCAACATCGCTAACAACAACCCTGTATCAGCTTGTTTCCGAAGGGGAGATTTTGCAGACCTAACTCAGTCATGTTTGCTCGTTGTGAGCGTTTTCTGTTCTCAGTCTAGCAGCTAGGGTCATGTAGAATATCTCTAAATGGCCATGCCCTTGACAGCTAAGTTGTTAGCTTGGGGGTCCTGGCCGCGGATTAGTTTTACATTGAGTACTGTAAGTCCCAGGTTGGGTTGGAAGAAGCGTGATGGTCCCTAGCATTTCACCTATAATAGTGAAAGGTTAAGTATTCCATTGCAAATTCGCATCACAAAAGATTGATATGATTTCGCCAGCTAAAAATCACCCAACTAAGAAGCTCCTTCAACGACGACGATCGTTGCGCAAGTGGTGGTCGCCGTCGGTGTTGAGTCCATAACAAAGCGGAAGCAACATGACGAAACTAATCGAAAAATAAAAGAGCTTCCCTTTTTTTCAGCTGCTTGTTACACGCTTGTTTATTTGCTTTCGCGGCGTTGGTAGGAACAAAAAACAAAAAAGGAGAAGAAATAACGTAGTCCAGCTCACACTGCCCGAAAAATAAAAGTCGCACGCTGCAATCTGGTGCGTGCAAGTGCCTTCAGAACTTTTTTGCTTTTGAATTCGTTTCCCCAGTGAATTTTGCAGGTTTTTCGTTTCCTCGCTTGCAGTTCAAAAGCACATTCAAGTACTTGTTGACGCGCGTGTCCAGGCAATCTTTGCACAACGCGCCCTTGTTTTGAGTGTCGATCAGCGGCCTCAAGTCCGCCTTCAGCTGAACTCTTGTCTGGTGCAATATATCAGTGAAATGTGCTTCGAAAGCACGGCTGATGTTACCGGATAGGTGACGAGCTAAGTGGGAACGTGGTGCCGTTTTTGCATGCGAATATTGTTTGTTCCTCAACGAAATGCCTTTCGAGGTGTTTCATGTGTCTGATTGCAGTTGAACTTGGCAAGCATGATGACAGATCTGACTGGCTGCCCACCCGGCTACACAAGACCGATTGTTTAGTTGTGCATCTGGTCTGTCGTCCTTGAAGTTCTCCTCAATCTCCGTGTATATGTCATAATCGTGTGTTGAGGCGCCAGTGGCGAGTTTGAACCCAGACTGGGATAGCTGTTCCAGTTTAATTTGAATGACGCAGTAACCTAATTACTCACGCTTGCTCGGTCTTCGGGAAACACAAAAAAAAATTTTCCGCCAAGCCGCAGAAACTTGATTTTGCAGTGGTATGCAGCACATGGCATGCCTTCCATTCCGAGTATACACTGGTGTATGCCCAAAGACGGCCGGTTGATCAACAAATGATGACCCAAGTCAAACGTAACCACGTACTCAAATAAAATTCGAATAGAAATGGATAACGAGCTTACACTTTTTAATATGTCTATAAAGTATCAATAAGTACATATGAATATTTTCGATTAGAAACTCAATCGTAGGCGAAAATAGAAGGTTATCGCAAACGACAGAAGAAAAAAAGCAATAACAAAAAATAACCGCATCTCCACGTGGTGAATGATGTTGATTGAGGTGAAGCTCTGGTGGTGCTGATGATAATGATTTTATTGTTCATAGGAAGTGCTGATGGTGCTGATTTTTTTTTTATTTCTCATAGTTAGTGCTGAGTTTGTAATATATATAATAATATCTTAATTGCACGAAGAAATATACATCATTACAAAACAGGTCCGCAAAAGCACGTTTGTGATTGTAGGCGTGACCTGGCAACCAGCAGAGAAACTACTAAACAAACAAAATAACGCAAAGCACAAAATAGACAGGTTCCGGGGTTCGTTTCGACTTCATTATTACTGCTTTATGGTCGGTGAAATGCAGAGCCAGTGGTTCTTCTAGCGGATCAGCTTGGATCCGCTATACTTTGTTTCACCTTATTCTGAACCGAAACAGGCGATACCAGCCATCTTAACCAATCCCGTCCAGTGAATGTATCATCTAACTACGCGCCCCGCGTGGCGTGTTGCGCACATCTCGAAAGTCACGTGGCACTCACAAGGCATTGGACTGGCTTCGATGGTTCGTAGCGTTTATCGCTGTTCATCGTAAGGTGAAACGGAGTATAGAAGCCGTGGGAACGCATCTCAACCGCTTAAGTCAACGGTCCATGTCAGAAAGAGAATGTGTGGTATGGAACGTGGCTATATACGCATTTGAACATTTGACCGCAGCGCCCTCTCGTCTATGGCACACAAACGCTGAAATACGCTCTTCTTAAATTATTTAATCTGTTTTTATCTAAAGGTATAGATTGGGACAAGTTATCGTTGAGTGAAGTGAGGTCACCTTTTTTTCACTGATGATTAGTGTAGTTGCTCTCCTTACTCTGTGTTTTGTTCTTAATACTATGAGCTTGTTCTTGTTTTTGTTTTTGTTTGCCCGTCATGCCCTATATGTCAACATTGTGATAATCTAAGATATTGTTCTTAACATGTTGTGATATCGATCTTTTTCTGTACATTTGTTTCTCCTTTAATTGATGTATTATTTCCCCACTCTGTCGCTGCTGCTGTAGGCGGTCAGGAACCCGTCAAGCTGTACCTCGCAGCTTTTTTTCCTGATGGCCACCATCATCTTGTGATGGAAATAAACACTATTATTATTATTATTATTATTATTATTATTATTATTATTATTATTATTATTATTATTATTATTATAGACGTTGAGCGGCTACATGCAACGTTTCATCCATGACATCCCCAGCTCTTGAGTTACTACCACATCTCAGAGCCCCCTACTCGTCCCGCAGTTGTGGCCGAGTTGTCACGGCGATGGACTAGAAATCCATCGGTGTCTCCCCGCACAGATCCGAATCCTGTCGACTGCGCAAACATTTTTATTTCTTTTTTTGTGTGAGCACGGACGGACGGACGGACGGACGGACGGATGGACGGACGGACGGACGGATGGACGGACGGACGGACGGATGGACGGACGGACAAGGCTAGACCCTAAGGAGCATCGCCCCTAAAAAGTGGCAGACGGCTTTCCGGAAGTCCGGGCATAGCTTGGCAGACGAACCGGCGCTAGTAAGCGACGAAGTGAAAGACAGATAGTAAAAACTAAATCAAACAAGGCAAGTCAAAATACGCGTTGGTTCGAATGTCAAGTAAACACAAGTAAGAAAAAAGCGAAAAAAAACATAAAATTAGGAGGAAGAAAAAACGCGGCGGTGTAGCGTCGCCTAAACATAAAAAGAAAGTAAAATTTGAAAAAAAAATGAAAGGATTTGCAAACGGTCCAACGGGCGCCAGCTTTTATCGTAAGAGACGCAGAAGACGTTAGTCGTCCCGGCGCTAATAATCGGGATTTGTGCACCGCATATAACGTGACGGAAATCACCTTTATTTGCGCTTCGACAGTCTCCTCTCTTTCTTTTTGTACGCGAGAGAAGTCTGCTTCTTTTTTTTTTTTTACTCCACTTTTATTAATTTTAGTAATAGCGTCAAATTTGCATATGCAAAACGACTTCTTCCAGAGCATACTGTCATCGCAGTAACGTACATACCTGGTTCTAAATTGCCTTTTGCTTCTTCATCCGGAGACGATCGTAACGGGATAAGCCAGCTCGGCTATTCGACCAAACGATTTTAATCAAGACATTAATAAGAAATAGGAAATGCAACAACAAAACGAATTGATGAATAAGAACAATAAAGTTGTAACCCAGCTCTGCTCTGAAATTTTTGTACATCGCCCTTCTTCAAAAAACAGGGCGAAGGTACATTCGTGTTTTGCTTGGATTACATAAGTTGTGACAGAGTGTTTAACTCAGGAAAGCCCTAAATGTGTGCCTAGAAAGCTTTAACATATTTCCACACGAAGGAAATATCCTTCTCATGAGGTTGCATCTTTTTTTTTAACATCCAAAGCAGCGATTACCCTTGACAATTTTTTTTTCCATTGGCCACCTCGCACGGAGATAGACAAAACAAATGCGTTGAGGAAAATTCATCTGCTAGACGGAAACTCGGAGCTCGCCAGGTGTGCTGCCATCCCGTTGCCAGTATTGGCTTATACCCTTACATAAACGATTTCAGACTTTCTGATGGAAATGTGTTGACTTCTTGACGACTCTGGTTACTTCCTTTTGACTTTGACTTTCTGTTGACATTGTCAACACGAAGTCAACACACCTCTTGAAGACTCCGTAGTGAAAATTTCTGTTGACTTCCTGTAGACATATTTATCAGAAAGGCTGCAGACTCTCTGCTGTCTGCATGTTGAAAAATATATGTTGACTTCTTGCAACCCATTTCAACACAAAGTCTGCAGACTTTCTGGTGCTTTCATGTTAAGTCTTTTTGCTGACTTCCTGCAGCAATATTTATCAGAAAGGCTCCAGACTTTCTGCTGCCTCCATTTTGAAAAATATATGTTCACTTTTTGCAACCCAGTTCAACATAAAGTCTGCAGACTTTCTGGTGCTTCCATGTTCATTCTTTTTGTTGACTTCCTGTAGCCATATTTATCAGAAAGGCTGCAGACTCTCTGCTGCCTGCATGTTGAAAAATATATGTTGCCTTCTTGCAACCCAGTTCAACATAAAGTCTGCAGACATTCTGATGCTTCCATGTTAAGTCTATTTGTTGACTTCCTGCAGCCATACTTAGCAGAAAGGCTGCAGACTCTCTGCTGCCTGTATGTTCAAAAATATATGTTGACTTTTTGCAACCCATTTCAACATAACGTCAACATAGGAGCTGTATGTTTGGTTGTTGTTTTAGCAACTGTCTCGAATTATTATTAGATGTACCAATTCTTTCTTGTAAGAGATATCGTCCACGACCTTCAAAACACTGTTTTTCCTTTGATGGACTCGCGAGGAGAATATGGAATATTCAAAACCTTAATAAGTGTTGAGGTGGTCACCGGCCAAATGAATTCCTTCAATATGTAGGCTATATAAGGCTCTGGAGCAGTCAATGGAACTGTGTTTCAGGTGGTCAGTGCTTCATGGTGTTTGTGCTTGTGTTCGTTTGTAAAGCGTAGTTCTCGGCTGTATGTAGTTGTAGTGCCTTCAAATAACACAGCGACACCATTTACTAACAAAACTAAAAAAAAAATCGCGTTTATTGTTTTCTTTTTTCGGAATTTTGTTGCAGCCAATTTGGAGGAGGCTCTGGCGACACAGACTACAAATGGTCTGGTGCTAATGAATCGCCTTGGAGTCTCAAGGTTGTCTTATGCTAGAGGTTTAGCTTTTCAGTGGAGTGTCAACAAAAAGTTGACACCTAGGCGCCAAGAAGTCTACTGCCTTTCTAATGAACTTTGGGCCAAACGGCTCCTGGAAGTCAAGTCAAAAGCTAAATACAACCTGCAGAACGTATGATGGAAAGCTGTTGACCTTTAATAACAGTGTTGACTTTTTTCAGCAGACTTTCCACAAAAAAGAATTACACATTTTGTAAGGGTATGGTATTTGGTTACTCAAATTGCAAGAGCTATCCCCGGCGTACCTATAGCCATTTCCTGTCAAGGCGCACGAGCTCGGCCGTATTGCGTTGCTCATAAAAATTTTCTAAAATACCTCAGGAAACTAAACACTGATTTTGCCCCATTCTAAAGTTCTTTATATTTCTTATTTTTTATCAGACCCTAACAAAACGCTGCTTTTAGCAGCATTTTGTCTGGGGACCAATCCAGTAGTTCTTGAAAAATAAAGCTTTTTGTATTGTACTGTATTGTATCGTATTGCAAAGACAATGAACGACGTCTAAAATGTATTAAACATTTCTACCAGGTCTGCCAAACGTGATGACAAAACGATTTCGAGTAAATACTTGTTTCACAGGCAAAGCTCTATAAGTTATGCGATTCAATTGATTCAATGCTATTTTGACATAAATGGAGACCCCAGTAGAGACATTAAACTAAATCTGGGGCCCTAATATGGGACACGACGAAAAAGTCGGCGAGAAATCCCGCGGCTATGAATGGCCGGCGCCAAGTTAATGTACGGCGTTGGCCAATCACAGCCGCTGTATTTCTCGCCGCTTTTTTGCTTAGTGTCCAGATTAGGGCTCCTGGACTTGTTATGTCGAAAACTAATTAATTCACTTAAGTAAGCATCCGCCTCAACATATCTCGCTATTTCAATCAGCACACTATTTGAAGTTCCCCAAACGTATATCTGAGTGTCCATAAACACCAGATGCCATTATTAAAAAAAAAGAAATCTCTAAGCGCTGCACGTGTAGATGAAAATTAATGCGAACGATTAGGAAGCCTTGGGCATCTAAAGGTTCAGGTGCAGATTCCAGGTTTGCAGTTGTTCAAGCAGTCGTCTCCAAGTAGCGCGCAGGTATCTCTGCTTCAATATCACAAGCAGGTCTACCCATCATCACCAGCGACGCATTGCGAGCACATGCAATTTTATTTAAACGAGTAAATATCACATAACGCATATCCGACTGCGAAAAAAAAACACTAAGCGGATCTCATTCGATTAACAGGGGCATTATACACTTTGATATATCGAGTCTTGTTGGGGATTAAAACAACTGAAAGGCTTCCACCTCATAGACTACTCGTAAGCGTTGTAGCATTAACTTAACTACCCCATTTTTTATATATTTAAAAATAATGTATCTTTTGTTTGCTTGTTCGGTTGTTTGTTTCTTTTGCAAATCGGGTTGCGCTAGAATTGGTACTTTGGCTGTTCTTGGGTATAGACTACAGCATATTCAGAAGTACCTTTCGTGCAAAGGATGAGGAAACACAACTGCACATGTTAAGTTTTTTATCTCCTCCATTTATGACAGCCTGACGGAATTTTTGTAGTCGGAATTTGTTATCGGTTTCTCCTTAACAATAATACTGCTTAAAGTTGATAAAAATGCACGCCCGTTTGAAAACCCACTCCGTGATAAATGTGTTGAATCTGACACACGCTATACCAAACAGACAACGAAAGATCTATCAACCTCTTCGCGAGATTGACGTACTAAACACATTGAGAGTAGGAATGGTACGTAAACGGGTCAAAATATTTAAAATTCCACTGATAAATCAAAATAAACATTTGGCTGTCCCAAACAGCTGAAAATAATCCCCGGTGATTGGCCTCAAAGGTTACAGACCGAACACTCTGTCATTCCAACAAATAAATAATATTTCCAAAATTTGAATTTAAAATTTTCCGCGCAACTTAATGACGATGATCGGAAGCTGGTACGGCTCCTTGCTGCTTCTTGCAACCACTGATCAAAAATGTTGGAACACAATGGCACCTGAAACGGGTCTCCGACCGGTGTGTTTGGCGCCCTATCCTGCCCCTGGATCAAAAGTGGTTCTGAAGTGCCGACAAATTACCTCAGAAAAGCACGAGTGTCGTGCTAGAAAGAGTCTAGAATGTAGAGAAGGTCCAACTCAAACCGTGGGGAGCGTTTGTAATTTAATGGCGGGCGCCTCCTGTGTCAATTGGTTGCAAGTACTCATGCGCTGCGTTGTAGGCGTGGCGAGGAGGAAAGAAGGCGGAAAGGCACAGACGCTCACAGACGATCAACGCGTTCGTCCCCTTCTTGAAGCTGGCAACGCGGTACATAAACCCCGTGACCCCAATCGAACAGTTGAAAAGTCTGCAATACAGACTTTCTATATCACGCTATAGGATGTCGCAGTCCTGGCGGTTGGTGCTCGAAGTACCGGCAAAAAGCACGAGCGACTGCGACTGTCACTGACGTCACGTCGTGGTGACCCAACTCCTGGCTGCGAAAGCTTCCGTACCCTGTCAAGGTGGGGAGCCATCTGCTGCAGAACAGGCGTTTGTCAAGTCCCTCGCCGCTGCTGTGACACAGCCAAGATTCCGGACGGCGACTGCATGACACCCCAAGCAGCACGGAATTTGGCCAAGCATTGGCCAATGGCCAAAGAGTGGCCATTCATCGGCTTATGCTTGGCCGATGGCTGATGGCCAATGGCCATTGGCCAATGGCCAGAAAAAGGCCAGTCATCGGCCAGTGGCTGGCCACTGCCTGGGCACTGACCAAAGTATCATTGCCAACAATTAGCCAATGATTGGTCTAATATGTGCTGCTTGGAAGCTACGTCTATCACGACATGAGGCGAAATTCGAGGGGCCACTTTCTGGACGTGATAAAGACACCAGTCGGAGAAGCGTTCCATGCACCATAGTAGAAGGTTAACGTAAGCGATTCGTGTAGTATTCTTGCAGTCTACGTATCCATCTTAGCCTTCGTGTGAATTGGCTATTCTGGTTGCGATTGAACGTCATATGGTCCCAAACCTAAGTTTGCAGAAAGAGCACTCGGAGCACTCGATAATATCTTCCTCGGAGTGCGAACGCCTTTTGGCTCGGAAAAAATTTTAAACAAGAGGACATCCGCTGATTTTGTTTTTTGGTTTTTGACAGCAAAGCGAGGTTAGCCGTCGAAAGTTCGCATATTCAGAGGCAATTAGAGGGCGCAGGGCCTGTCCTTGCCACTTCTAGCCCCTATTCTTTTACCCTTCATAAAAAAAAAACAATTTAGGACAAACGCACGAGTCGTTAAAAAGGGTTTCAGAGGTGACACTATTTTTGTTATTTATAAGGAAACTCAAAACGCATTACTGAATTCTGATTTCAGAATAGTATAATGTTTCGCCGTATACTTAACCACAAATTGCCGAACTAAAAAGCCCGGTGAAGTACTTTTTTAAAGGCGTTTTGAGGCGCTAGAAACATTTTATTGAGACTTTTAATGTTCTGCTTGGTCATGTAACACCATCCTGAAGCGTTTCAAGCAACCAGATATAAGGATTTTAAAGGTTATTATTGGACCCTTAGTGATGGACAGCAGTCCGTTCATGAATCATTTGCGGAGCATTAGGCCGTCTCTGGTCTTGAGTACTTTTGTGGGGGATGTTAACAAAACAAAACATACGAAATTGACTCCTTGCAGCTTCTGATTGCCACGTATGTATCCAAGGAGGAATAAATTGTTACTTTACGAAATATCTGCAACAGTTTAGTAGCAGAAACCGTTTTCACAATCAATGCCACAAAACTTGCCTCAAGACGCAGGCAGCACACTTCTACGAGATAGGTATAAAATACTTTCCACAATAGGACAAACGTCTTACCTTCGCTTTGTTGCAATGAAAGGTAAATTAAGGTAGACGTCTACTTACAAAGCATAATTCAAAACATACCGAAGAATAAATTAGGATCACTGAAAAGAATAAATGTCGCAGTCAAATTAGATAAGTGTCGAATTTCAAAGCATAATTTAATTTTTATCTGCCCTTAAGTTTTTGGTTGTGGTTATTTTTACATGTTCGATCAATATTTGTAAGTAATTACATACGCCGTCTTTTTTACACTGAGTTGAAAATAATTTTTTGTTTGCCGGTGAATTGCTGAACGACGACGTTCACGCGTGACATACAAGCCTAATACACGCACGAGCACGTTCTAAAGAATCACTGAAGCCATTCGTTTTTGAATTTTATACCTTCTAGGAGACTCAAGAACGCTGCATAGAAAAAAAAACTAAGGATAGTCCGATGTTTTGCTGACAAAACATATTGTGCATCAAAAAGAAATAGATATCTTATATTGACCCCCCCCCCCCCCCCCCTCGATCCACGGAAGTCGTGACCCTCGATCTTTCAGACGTTGTTGCTTAGTACCATCTGTGTCAAAATGCAAGAATAAAACAAGCTTACGCCGCTTGACATTTTACATTAATCTATCTTTTGGGCGCCCACACGTCGACGGTGAACTTTATATAGTTACACAACACGCGGAAGCCTCTATCTTCGTTTTGGGCTCTCATGCACTAAAGCAGTGCGCCTAGAAATAAGTTGTTGCAAGGCTTGCATTAAGCTCGGAAACGCAGGATATAATTCATACGGATGTGTTATTGCTTAATGTAACGTTTATATTTTGAAGAAAAAAAAGTTGTGTGATGCCTGTATCGTTTTCAATAGCCGGGCGACGCTCAAAAGCCACTGCACTTGCCACAGAAATATCTATAAGGAAGTGAAGTAACTTCCGTCCATTTCAAAAGCAACGTTTCTAAAGTGTGCATTTTGTGTGCTGTGCGTTTTGTAGATGCAGTGTGCATTTAGTCTTAAAAAATAATTAAAGTCCTCCACGACCTTAGATTGAATTCGTTTGTTCATACTGAAAACTATTTAACTAGCGCTAAAGAGACAAAAACGAAACGTGGAACACACACGACAAGGACGGACGCTGTCGGATGCTTGCCTTTTTTTGTCCTTGTCATGCTCCTGGTGTTTAAATGGTTTTGACTACATTTAGTAATGTAGCGCTTCTAAATTAGAGGAAAACAACTTTGACATATATATTCTTTTGAATACAAGACCAAAAATATGAGAAATATTTTTCACATCTACACTTGGAGCATTTACAAAATCAGCTTAAAAGAGTGCTGATGTAGCGTAAAAAAGAAGCATTGTTGAAATGTATTGGCCTAATGACTTGTGCCTTAGACGCTGCTTAATTAGTCATATTGCCTCGTAGCGTCTGCTACGTCAGAACTTAAGCTGAAACGAAGTATAGAAGACTTATGAAGCTATGCACGCGCACCGTTTGCATGATGAAAGAAAAAGAGCACAAAAAACAGGACAAAAAGCTCCTATGAACCACCGCCTCCAGTCCAGCTTTCAACCCTGCTGCAGACTTCACATCTCCATAAATGCGCCAAAAAGTGTTCCCAAATTCTGCCCCAAGTCGCCCCAGGTGAACATTCATGTGAATCGTGCGTGTATGTACTCCTGGGTGTCGAGGAGTTTTTAAGGCCTCAAAGGAGCTGATGCCGATCTTCATGCTTATTCTGTTTTAAATGAAAAATGCTAAGCAGGCTCCGACGCAGAGTCCCCCAAACAATCAGCGTCGCATTGCGGGTCAGCGAAATTGCAGTTCTTATTTTCGCTCCAAAAAAACAATAGTTAAATATTCTGATCCTCGCAGTGCGCCGCGAATAAACTGAAGCGACGGCCGAGGTGCTCCACTATCTGTTGTACAACAAGCACAAAAGAATAATTCGTCTCACCCCTTCGAAATCTGGCAAGAGCACCAGATCACATTGCCACGTGAAGTCATTATTCTTTTACTAAATTTACTGTAAAACCCATCTCGTTATATTACTTGACAAAACAATCAGCCCAAGTGCGGGGACCACAATAGAAGTGAGCACTTAGAAAAATAAAAAAAAAAATGAAAGAACATCAGCATTCAAATTTTGACGTGCACACGCAGAACACCGTAAATTCTTATTTACATACCACTATAGATATACAGTGATTCCAATCATTCCAACGCATTTTAAAGCTAGACGACACAAAAATACTTCTCAAGTATACAACAATGATAACAGGAATAACATCAATATATTTCTTACATATTTAGGCTTATTTCAAACTCCGAAACACTGTTAGCTACAAGAGTGCTCTCTGGTAACGCATTCCAGTGGGGCAAGTAAGACTTGAACATCTTGGGAAGAAACAGCGGCAAAGAAACTTGGACAAAAGAAAAGGAACAAACACGACAGGACGGCGCTGAACTGACAAGTGTTATTTTTTGCTCAAAAGGGGATGGAAGATAACAAGAAACATCTTAAGATGTTCTCCTTCTTCCATTTTTGTGTAATAAACAGCAGTTGTTAGTTCAGCGCCGTCCTGTCGTGTTTTTTAATTTACACTTGTTCAAGTTTCTTTGCCGCTGTTTCTTCCCCAGATCTTCACCTTAAACCAACTAGCCCAACACGTCACATTGTAGTGGAAGTAGGACTGTTTAAAACAAGCTTTTTTTTGCTAGTTTGTATTCTTCTTTTGTTGTAGTGTGTTTATTTCGTGTGATTAAAAAAGCATGAGGTCCAATTAATTTGTGCTTATCCCTTAGAATTTTGTTTTGTTTAAAACCATGTAAAGCCTTTTCAAGCATTTGCTTCTGCGTGGTGGTACCTGCCTTTGAATCAAGTTCTGTGGGTAAATCAAACCTTCGATACTTGGAAAAAATGATCCAATTTCAGTGCAGGAACTGCGACGTCATCAAACGCTGCAACTTCACATAACACTACGATCTTACATGGCTGTGACCTCGCATGGAGTCACATATCGTCAAAACCACGAGGTGCCCAAATAGCGGATGAACTTGCACGCCGATGTGTTATTTTTCTTTTCACGTATTGTACAGGGCGCTTGACTTTAATTGGAGCAGTTTTATCTTTAAAAGCCGTGAAAGGTTCAATAATGTGGTTTGTGCCGTTAAGTTCTACTGACATGGGGACATCTTACAGGGGTCAATTCACACGGCAAGTTGGATTTTTATGTAACATCTGTACATAAATTGTTTAATTATAACAATATAAACGTGAGTTTGAATTATTAAAAACGACTAACCTAGCAACATTTAGATAAACCTGAGGCACCTGGCAAGTACGGGAGCGCGCAAAAAATGACCACTCGAGCAACAGTCACGAGGTTGGCGGTGCGGAAAGAGGTTGATGAAATTATTTCCCGCGTTTCCGCGGCACCAGCCTTCCGCCTGTTGCAGGAGTGCTCATTTTAGAGCACCTCCGCGCTTTTCACGTGCATCAAGTCGTTCTCAATTTTACTGCTTTTGTGGTTCTCGGTGTTATCTTTTTGCAAACTTAAACGTTAATTAACTAATCTTAGTTAGTTATCCGCCTTATCGTTACAATTACCTCCTTGTATTAGGTCCCATAGACCATATAGCCCACCTGCACAGGTCACATTAGTGTACCTTTCAAAGTTTTCTTTTGAACAATTATGTTCATAATAAAACCATACTCTTTATATGAAATTGACCATGAAATATCCTCACAACCTTTACTAAATAGTAATCTCAGTGTATATTTGATTTTCATACACATAAGAGCAAGAAATGTATTTTTATTACAGTGGTCCAGATTTTGGTGCAAACACTGATATTTTTTGTCGGTTTTTGTCCAACGAAGCAATTTACTGCACGCGTCCCTGGTTTTCAGAGTGTAAGTCATTGTTTTCCGACTGCCCTCGTCTGTGGGTATTCTCGTCGGCTTGCCTTGCAGCTAGAGTAGCGTAACTCCGGACACTGGTGACGGCTAAATTGCTGTGTTTCATTATTTATTTTGTATTTAATGGCGGAAATATTTTATTGAGGCTTTTGAAAAAGCATCGTACCATTTTTTAGAACAAAAACCAACAAATAAAAGCTATTTCTTGGTGAGTCTGCACGACAGAGCAAATGCCGCTCGAATGTTTGTTTCAATATATGCAGATTTGTTTCGACGCCATACACTCGGCCGTGTCAACCTACAAAGGTCTTAGCTGTCGAAAATATTCGACCACACAACATAGCCAAAAGGGATGGGCATTCCCAACTCAAACATGACATTCAACAAGAACCATCGATCGAACGACATCTAACACACACCCCACAATGCCGCGTTACCCGAACAGGGTTTCTGTGTGAAATATGTCAAATAACATGGCATATCCAATATAGAGCCTCGACGGCAGTCACTTCACGACAACCGGATGGAATCCGGCTTCTACTTTTTTTTGCACCAAAGCAAAGAAAAGGTACCTGCATGTTCCGTCCCCTATACCGGAAACGCTCGGCTATTTCTAGAGAAAACCGGGAACATAGCCGGGAAGGCTTTTTGAATATTATCTCAACGGAAATGAACTTCGAAGAACGATGATTAACCCACGTCGAGGGTTGCTTGAGGTTCGCTCTCTTCGCTCGTTTCCCGCGAAGGCCGAGCAGGCTACAAGCATTGTTATGTTTTGATTCTTACATTGTAAAATAACACAAACACGGTAAGCATACTAAACAGGCAAATAAAGTAAAATTTTTCAAGTAAGGCGGGGGAACTGCGAACGCACGATGCATTTGGAAAGTCGCGCTGACCGGGTTTCCACAGCTCAGGCGGGTGGCAGAAATTTATGGCTGAAACTGTTTGCCCGAGTCCCGAAATGACGGCGGCCCGAGAGCTCATTTTCAAAAGGTTTATAGTCGCTGGCGCATACGGCCTCTGGGCAACGCCATCATGCTACTGGTGTGGGTAGATCGTCTGGTAGTCAAGCATTGCCGAGGCGTACCCACGGCCGTAGCAGTGCTTGACTATCAGACGATCTAGCCACACCAGCAGCAAGATGGCGGCGTTCAAATGTCGTTCTTGCAAGCGTCTATAAGAAAACATATAGCTGTGAACAAACCGTTTCGGCTCTAGCAGCGTGCAAGCGGCCGCGTGCATGCGCGATGGGGTGTGGGCAAGAGGTGCTGCTTGTCCCATTGACAAATGATTGGGATGCGATGTTGTTGGTGTCGGTGTGAATCCCCGTGCTCTTTTTTGCATTGAAATTATTGATTCAATATCTTCATAGCGATGTTTAGTGACCTTGGCGAAATGAACAAGGCTCATTACGTTGCAAAACCTTGCATGAAAATTGTGGCGTGTGGTGATTCATTCTGCGTGACCACGGCAGAATGTACGCTTCAGCCCAATTCACAAGATGAGAATCTGCTCGCTTTCTTGAGTCGCGACGACGTTCGGCGTGCAAAAAAAGTGTGAACTGTAGCTAAAATGCTCGACATGTATAGTACAAATTGCAAGCAGAATTGAATCGTACGATTGAGGCATAACAAGTCAGTAATGGCCACAGGTCACAATGATCAACATCCCCTTGAATGTACTGTTTACACTGAGTCTATTTACCTCGAATAACCTTCAAATCTCAAACTCTTTTGAAGCCTGCACTTACTGCTTATTGCATTTTCCGCGTCCACGGCACATAAGCCTTGACGTGGTCTACGGATAATTGTCAGTCGAACAAGCAGACAACATTTTTAACGATCAGATGAGAGTTTGAACAAGCACACGACTATTTCAGCTATCAGACGTCCGTTTGAACGTGAAGACGCCCTAAACATGGTCTGAGTGGTTCGAACAACTCGATGGTTCTCCCGCGTTCATGTCGAAATAATACAAATAGATTCTATGACCACTAGCCTCCGTTCATTGAACCCAAAGTGCCTCCCGCACAGGCAAATTTTGTCCGACACGTCTAGTTTTCCCTTTTACGCCGCCTGTCCTCACGTTCGGACAGACATGCTACGCAGACACACGGGAAAACTGATCCCAGCTCTTTCGGTGCAGCCCCAGGCGCGGCGTTGTGTGGAGAAGGTAGGTTTTAGCCTGGTTCCTTCAAGAACAACTAGGGGTGTGCGAATAGTGATTTTTGAAACCAAATCTAATACGAATCAAATAATTGTGGCACTGAATAGAATACGAACACGAATCGAATAATTTTCAAATAGTTTCCGAATAATAAGTAGACAGCTACTAAAGAAGAGCAAAGAGATTATAAAATTATTTTTATTGTTCCAAAATGTTTCTTAAAATTATTGTAAAACGAGACTAGACGATAATGACTAGAGTTCGACGGTATATAATTAAATAGAGATAAACGCTACAAAAATATTAGAATGCTAAACATAATATCAAGGTTCACGCGGATGCTGAACATAAAATCAAAATTCGCTTGAGTCTGGTACATCCTGACGCATTGTACTTAGTAGGAACTCTACATACTCTTTTCATTCCTTGTTGTAGCAGATGTCTTAGAATCGAGGATCAAGGAAGGTGGCAAGGGTGTAATGTGCCTGTGTGCTTACGTTGAGGAACCTTGCTTTCACTGACCTGAGGAGATTTTGGGAAAACGCCTTGCCTTGAGTTCCGCTTGCGCCCTCAAAAAGCAACATCTTCATACACTGAAAATTGGAACAACCATGGAAAGTGTTAGGAAAGACTCGAAACAAGCAGCTGTTGTGGCTTCTCCAATTAGTTGCAGCGCTGACGCCAAGGATGATACAAGACGCCATTCGCCGTGGTAATGTTCTCAACGGTATCGGTTTCTGCCAGGTCTAACGCAACAGCGGCCCTAAGTTTCAACAGGCGTGCCAGCATGGCGTACTTTCTATTCCATCTTCTGTGTAAATCTTGTACAAGCTTAAAAAAAACTTCTAAGTCCTCTACTTTTATATATCTTGCATTCATAAACACTGAAATAGCACATAATTGTCAATTATACAAACTAATAGCCATTGCCAGCC
The DNA here is from genome assembly GCA_013358835.2 of Ixodes persulcatus. NCBI lineage: Eukaryota > Metazoa > Arthropoda > Arachnida > Ixodida > Ixodidae > Ixodes > Ixodes persulcatus. Next base: position 69,983 of record JABSTQ010000675.1, read on the forward strand.
ATTTGAAGCCAATCTGGTCAGAAATAGATGCTAATAGCCAACAATAGCCACTTAAAGTCATTCCAGTTAGTAAACAAACAAAAAAAAACGCCCATAACTATCAACACCAGTCACTAGTAGCCATTTGTAGCCATTTCAATCAAATTTATATAAATTTGATGCATAAGCCAATAATAGCCGCTTGACGCCATCCTCATTTTTTAGCACCGAAATAGCGCATAATTGTTTTATGATCTCATCGATATCCATCAGCAGCCATTTCAATTCAATCTGGCCAAGATGATACAAATAGACAACATTATCCGCTTACAGCCATTCCATTTCCTAAAAATAAAAATAGCTCAAGCAATAGTTAGCTACTAATAGCGGTTTGTAGCCCTTTGCATCCAATCTATTTAAAAATAGGTGCTTATTGCCAATAAGAGCCACTTGAAGCCCTTCTCATTCATAATCACTCAAACAGCAGATTATTGTTATTATACTGACTAACTGCCATTTGTAGCTATTAAGCCAATCTCGTCAGAAATATATTCTAATAGCCAACAATAGCCGCCTGAAGTCATTCCAGTTGATAAACAGAAATAGCTCACTTTTCATGATTTATTATTAATATTTGTAGCCATATCTAGCAAATATATATAAAAGTGGAGGCTGATAGTCAATATTAGCCAGTTGAAGCCATATGCGTTCACCAACGCCGAAATAGATAATTGTCAATTATCTCATCAATAGCCATTGGCAGCCATTTAAGGTCAGTCTGGTCAAAGATGCTAATAGCCAACAAACGCTACTTGAAGCCGTTCATAAGTATAAGCAAACCAAAAATCGCATAATTATCAATATTAATCACGTCACGTCACTTAGAGTCATTGCAAGTCGATCTCATAAAAAAATTGATGTCTATTGCCAATTTTGGTCACTTGGAGCCAAGGACATCTAATAAGACATGTTTTGGTAGGAATAAAAAAAAATCAACAAGCTCAGAAAAGGTTAGTAATTATTTAGATTGTACAAAATCGCTATACAAACCCTGACAGGTCTTACAACACACTGCATTTTGACATCAAAATACCAAGAGGTCCAATATCACAAGCTCATGCTCCCTATTCTCTATAAAAAAACAGTGAATATTTCATAGACTATCAATTTCTCTAGTGAGTCACACCCACTTGATTCATTTCCAGGGAAAGTGGCGGGTTGTCCACTCCATACCGCCAGGATCGCTTTTTACTTCCGTCTGCCATTTTACCCCGGAGTTTCCTGTATTAGTCTCTACGGTATTCGGCTACATCCTCGCCGTCGTCCTTTGAACACACTGAGCTCTGAACCTTTTGTTCCACACCACAGTCTTTTTTGTAGCTACCCTGGTCGTATTCAGGTTAGGCTGGCCTATTCTTGAATTGAGTCGGTATTGTCGGCAGCTGGAGTGATTGTGAAACTAGAGTCCTTGGTGAAACCTAGGGCACCCGTTAGGGTTCTTTCGGGTTGAGGCTGTGGAGGATTCATCACAGGTGGTAGCAGGCACTTATAGGAGGGCACCAAATTCTACATTGTCTCATCCTTGTTCCTTCACGCCTGGTCCAGATTAGATTCTACCTTGGGCTCGAAATGCTTCCGGTAATCTAACACTCACAAAGCTCCGGCTCTGTCTTCGAACAAACATCGGCGGTCCAAACTGTTATCTTAGAGTTGTGTTTCGGCAGCTATTAGTTATTTATTTCTCCAGTAAAAAGATGGCTTCTGCTTGTCCTGAGAAACTTCAAGCCACCGGAGGGCCTTCCTCTCTTTCACTTTTCTCCGCACTTTAACGTCCATTTCCTGTCATGCTCTGCCATCTCATAGCGTTGGTCAGAAAGGGAAGCGAACCTTTTTTGCACTTGCTCCGTGGCGAGGTGGTGCCTTTCACTGTGCTCACGACCCTTCTTCTTTCAACTTATCTTTTTTTTTCAACTTCTTTTATTGTCGTCGCGACTCACTAGACCCGCTTGCGTCATTGAAGGTAAGAACTTTGCGATAGAGCAGCACCGCATAGAATGACCAAAGCTTGTGAACAACCTCCTCTGCTTCCACGTAACCACATCACACTCGGATGTCGCCAACGCAGTAATTGGGCCCGAGCCCGACGCTCAAGCTTCTTTGACCCATTGATTGGACACGAAGCGCGATCGAAGGCTGACGCAGCACTCGTGTCCAATCTGTGAATGCGCTCCTTCTCAATGTGATGGCGTCGAAATGTTAGTGCATGGGCTTTGACTGTTCTAGGTTTTGTTGGCTGGAGGCGGGACGCATAAATAACCTCCCAAGAGTTCTCTTTTCGGTGACTACAATAAATTACAGGGTCATCACATGACGGGGTCACATGAAGAAACCACCGTCTGATAAAATTTAACAGTCGTATGCCCGCTAAGTTTAGCGGGTGGCGTCAATTCGGTGCCGCTTTTTTCTGCCGTTTTTGACACTATTTATTTATTGAAACTAAACCAACTGTGCAGGCGAGCTGCTTCAGTACTGTCATGACAGCCCAGCAGCGGGGGAAAAACAGGACGGACAATGCAAAGCTCCAATTTCCCCGCTCCTGGGAAACCATATCACTTTTGTTTTCTATCGGTTGTTTCCTGCGTAGAAAGGTCTGTAACCAGTACACGAGCTTCCCTGTTTTTGGACAAACCCGGAAAAACTCCGAAAAACACTCGTCTGTAAAAATATTGTCAATTAGGGTTTATTTGACAAGCACCAAAATTGAAAATCAAAAAGTAATAAAAAATACAGTATTCTACAAATAACATTTTTCAGAGCACAGAATTTTTGGTTCTGAGTTTTCGTTCAAATATCAGATCATTTTCAAAAGGATCTAACGCATATTTCGTCGAGGTTCGGTCAGGACATGGGGTCATTCCACTTCTGAGTTATGATAAATGTCACTGTTCGGGACTTTAGGTTTCCAAGTCGAACCATATATACTATTTTTGCCTTTTAGGAATAAGATTGGTTTTGATTATGTAACATGTGAAGGCTATGAACCCTTAGACTTTATAGCAGTGAGAAGAAGGATGGCTGAAATTTTCATATTCATTGCTTCGACACTTTTGTGCAACCGTGGGGTGGAGTGAAGGAATAATAGCAGAACAAAACTATAGTTTCGCAGTGCTACGTTGTGAGTTTCTAGATTTTAAACTATCAGTGTTCTTTAAACCACACTTTTTGCAAGATTTTTTTTTTCGTGGGACAGTATACTTTTACCAACGTTATGACGATAACGCCAAATTCAGGTGAAAACATAAGAAATTTGGAACACTGACTAATCGCTCAGCGGAGACTTCGTGGAAGACCAGAAATGTACGTAAAATACTTCTAGAATTTTCGAAAACCCAAAATGCCAAGTTTCAACTTCTGTATAACCGCTTATACCTTGGTGAACGAGTGTTTTACGTCGATCCAATCACACTCTTTGTCAAATGTAATGACACTTAACAATCAAAGAGATCAAGACATAGCAATGCAGTTAAGGATCACCTTGTGGTTTGAAATGTCAGTTCAAGAAGTATTTGAAATAAGAGTGACAATTTTGCTTCTATTATCTCGGTCACTAATCCTAGCATAGTCACTGGAACAAAACCTTGGCTCGAGGAGCCTATATCCGATCAGGAAGTTTTGATACTGCACTTCGCTGTTAATCATAAGGAGGGCAATGGGAATGGCGGGGGTGTTTCTGCTGGTTTTTGAAAGTTTAAAACGCTGCTTGCTACAATTCACCGACTTATCGTGCCAATCAGTTCGGTGTCGAGTCTCCCTTGCCAACGGTGACTATCTTAATGCTGGTTCATATAATAGGTCGCCGTCAAGCAACAACAATCATATTTTTTTCATTGTACAGGGTGTCACAAAAAAAAATTACCGGGTTTTTATTTCCGTGAAAATAAACTAGGCATCGCCGAACGCTTATTCTCTGCCCAAAGGTAGCGCTAGAGGTCACAACTAGATGCCAAGGTTTCAGCCCGATATGATACCTTAATCAAAAGTTATAAATGATTTTCTGAAACGTTTAATGGGAAAATGGCGGCCGACGGAGTTTTAGAATACATGGGGCTCTATGGCACCACAAACCGAAAATGGAGGAAAATGGGCTCCATTTTCCCATTGAAATTTTCAGAAAATCCCTTATAACTTTTGATTAAGGTATGGGATCGGGCTGAAAGTTTGGCATCTGATTGTGACCTCTAGCGCTACTTTTGGGCAAAGAATGAGCGTTCGGCGATGCCTAGTTTATTTTTGCGGTGAAAAAAACCCTATAATTTGTTTTCTGACACCCTGTATATTGCATTATCTGTCAGAGAAGCAGGAGTTTTCTCATAGTCAGTGATTTTAATATGATTGATGCTCATTGGACGGATATCAAACCGTCTGCTTCCAACCAGAAGGGCATATAATCAGCATTTGTTAATCTTGTTAACGGATGCGACCTCTATCAGTTTGCTACAGAACCCACGAGGATTGGTTCTAGTTGTTCACATGTTCTGGACTTAATGCTCAGTAATCGTGCTTCAGCCGTCTCTGGTTTTGTGGTTATTTCTGGAATAAGATACCATAAAGCGCCGTTCACACAATTGCAACCGAGAAGGACAGAGAGGGACAAGACCTGTTTTAAGGCTCTTTTGACGGTGTAGGACCAGATGCGTTGCAGCAGAGCAGGTCCTACGCCGTCAAAATAGGCCTAGAAGCCGGATTTGTCTCTCTTGCGGCCACTCGGTTGCAAGTATGTGAACGGCGCTTGATGCTGTAATCGAAAATGTGCCCTGTTCTTTGATTGCACTGCTCTCTTACGTCCTACAAAAAAGTGTAGTTGTTTTACAGGGGTTATTATGCTAGCTTGTTTTTTAATCTAAATGTAATTTACCCGGTGTTTGGGGTAATGAGCAAAGCAGGTGACGTTAGCTTACTGTGGAACGTATTTAAGGATAGAATTAAGACTATTGTTGACATTTTTGTTCCATCAACATTTATTACCTCGAAGCGTCTTCAGGATACACTTTGGATTAGTGAGGAGCGTTTTTTAGCTCTCCAAGCTCTATCGCGCTCAGCCGTTATCAATTAAGGTTCTTCGGTTGCCATGAATGTAACACATTTGTCAAGCACTGCCTCGAGGCTAGCAAATAAAAGTTTTTATTGAATTACCAAGTGGATAGGATATAAATACACAAATAAAATAATTAAAACCGAGCGCACACGTTTTTGTTTTGCACAAACGGTTTATCATTAAGGAGTGGCTAATTTAGTTTATTCCTATGAAATGTTTAAAAAGCTGGAGTACTTAACACAAGAAAAGACATACACTTTTTCTCCGACGTACATTTGGTTTTCCTTTCTACGGGAGTTGAGATGTTATTTTTATTTGTTGGCACAATCTTTTATTCTTTTGAGGCTCGGCACTTCACTTTAAAGGTCGGCCGTAGAGTTTGAGGGAAGCAATAGTCAGTCGTCGTCGGGGTTCGAAAGCTTTTACCCAAGATGAAATCCTGGGTTTTCTGCATGGCTCTGGGAGGCATGATGGTCGGTAAGTCAAGAGCTTGTTTTCGAGCAAAGACTAAATGCGGTCACCTAGTCCTGTTCACTTCGACCTCTTAAATTCATTTCTTACATTCTCTGTGTGGGACAGCACGGACAACAAATCACGGATTTTTTTTTTGCATTTTTTGAATTACCGATGATACAACACATTTATGATGAAGGCAGCTACGCCTAACACTTTCTGCGGCACTATACTTCATTTCATCTTCTGTTGCACCGCGGCGGCAGACTAGGGACTGTGACACGACTCTGTCAAGGCATTCTTATGCGTCGAAAAATATTGCGTCGACGATTTTGATAAAATAAGGCGCGTAGCATTTGTCCTTAACGGAATGCTCGAGTTTTGTACAGGTGATATATAATTTATGTTCTAATCTAGCTCTCAATCCTAATATTTAATATATGAGTGTAAATTTGGTGAATTTCTAAGTGAGAGCAAAAATAAACAAAAATAAAATTTGTCTCTCTACCTGCACCACCAAACGGTATAACAGGTTTAAACCAATTAAAAATAAATAAATAAGGTCTGATAAGGGGCCCTCACACGAGGGAGAGACCCCGGGGACACCCCCCCGGCACGCGCACCCCGCGACGAAAACGCCAGGCTCCGCGATGTGCAAAAGCCCCGCGCCCCCACTCCGCGACGCGCGCGCGCCGGAAAGAAATCCCCGGGACCCCCCAGTCGCGAACACCCCTATATGACCAAAAACGAAATTTTTATTAAAAAGCCAATCAGCAAAGAAAAACAGGGAGGCAGCGAAACTACTAGTTCGGGAACGGGT